>JARQZK010005198.1:122500-172500 GCA_030704885.1 Cynegetis impunctata
GCCATCTTCAGGAAAATTAGAAGGGAAAATTATTCAGATACGTGGCCTCAATCTGCCTACTCCACGAATCGAATTAAGAGGAATTGGAAATAATACGATTGCGTGGTCTCAACCTGCCTACTCCACTAACCGTACTACTTCCTGTCAACTCTGAAGTCTCAACCTGCCTACTCTTCAGAGTCGACTCTGATATATAACAATACATTAGGTATTCCTAAATTTGAGAGAATTTGTATCAGTATGCAGTTCTTGTCTCTAAGTTTCTGCTGACAGAAAATCGTGCTTAGCTTTACCAACTCTTAGTTGAAAGGAAAAAATGTCAAAATATGAATCTTCATAACTGCAGGCTCTCCTTAGTAGCAGGTCATGAGATTGAGTCAGAGGAACTTTCGAATACTTGGATGTATCCTTTGTAGATAAAGAATTTGAGTTGTTCAATTATTGTTCTACACTTTCTGCATTTAAATATAAATTGAAGAGTTGTGAGTCAGTATGAAAAAATTAGTAAATTCGTGTGACATAATTTATGGATGGCCTTTTATTATTATTATAAATATAAAAATTAAAACAAAGCTTGTGCAAATCCATGAAATACTACTTCCAGAAAGGTCCATATAGCAGAAAATAAATTCATGATTTATGTGAGTGAGAAACGTGAAGGTCTCGACTGATACAGATAAAATATTAGACACACCTTGGTAACGGCATTGAGCGCTTCCCACGCCATCTGCAGAACTTCCTTGTCGCTATCGGTACACAGAAATATGAGACCTCTAAGCAACTGTGGCACGTGAGTTATGTATTGCGCTTTGGAGTTGGCGCAGAAACCACAGAGTAGAGTAGTAGCGGCTCTTCTCTGATGAGGATCGTCGTTTTTGGTATTCTCCAGCATCGTGTCAATCACAATTCTAATTCCAGCTTCATCTACTACAGACAAAACTACGGCCTGGCAATACTCCAGTTGCTGCGAACAAGGAAACAAAAATTTCAGTAAGATGCATTTGCACTAAAATTCATTGATATGTTCAATACACAAAACGAGTATGGAAAAAATCATTGTCTTGATGAAACGATATGCACGAAGTGAAACTGTAGAAATATTCTCAACTTTACAATTTATTAAGAGTGTACTAGCATAATAGATATCCTGAATTGATAAGGCCGATATTTGATGTAAATTAATTCTCATTGAAACAACAGTTAAATAAAAATTTACACGTATATTAAAAACAATAACGTATGACGAACCTTTCGGTGAGACTTCACCTTCTTCAGATGCTAAGTGCAAACTGATTACATTTCTCGAATACATTCAATAACAACCAAGATGTATATAACAAATTAAGTAGAAAGGATGAATACAGTGATTTATAAAAAATAATTAGTTACGGAGGGAATTCCATCCTGAATTGCTAATCAGGTAGTTCTGTGATTTTGAAAAGAAGGGGGCTTGTAGTATGGTCAATCTGGCTATTCAATAGGAGGCCTGAAGTTATAAACGTATAAAGAATAATAAATCAAAAGTCCACACAACTAGTAAATCAGGAGAATATAAAATTAAATGTGGTAGTTTCAGACAAGAATTTCAGAACTTAAACGAAGTTTTGTTATTTAAAAATATGATTCATATTATACAAACCATTTGATAAATGAAAATCTCACATTCAATTCAGACTTTGAAATATTAAATGAGAAAAGTATGAGACTAAAGCTAAACATTCAGGCCCTTTATTGAATAGCTTGATTGACCATACAAGAAGCCCCCAAACTACTACCTCACAGGCCGTTCAGTATGGAATTCGCTCTCTAACTAAACTAATGATTTGTATATATCACTGTAATTACCCTTCCTACCTTGTACGCGTCATGGTTGTTATTGAATGTATTAGAGAAATATAGCCAAATTGCAATTAGCATCCGAAGAAAATGAAGTCTTACCGAAACGTTCGTCATGCGTTAGTTTTTAATAAACGCGTAAATTGTTATTTAACCATTGTTTCAATTTAATAAATATCATTATTGGTATATCAATAAGGTGAAGTCTCACCGAAACGTACGTCATGCTCTATTATATTTAATATACGTGCAAATTGTTATTTAACCGTTATTTCAATTCAATAAATATTATTATTGCTACATTAATTATCGATTGTGAAAATTATATTCTACAGAATTATTTTTTCAACGAATATGGCTATCTTAACCATTTTTCTCTTTGATATTTAAAAATAAAAACACTTGGCTTTAAGTTTCACAAATATATTGAATGAAAATTAACAATTAAATTAGTCAACTAGTTTCGGGTTATGGGCCCATTATCAAGACTGAACAGAAAAATACTCAACAAGCTCATTTATAATATTGATTGTAGTAGAGGGGAAATTTGGTATTCAACTTGTTCATTTACGATGGGGTAATTCCTCTTAATGGCACTACTAATTTCTAAAATTTCCAACAGGTCAAGACGTTTGCCCGTTTTACCTGGGTGGAGGCATATCGTTTTCTCGAAGTCGATGAAATGGTTAAATTTTATACAATGCTCTGAGAAACCAGTGGTGTTTTTATTAAACAAAATTGACTTTTTATGTTCTTCTACGCGAGTGTTGATTTTTCTGCCTGTTTGTCCGATATAAAAGGATGGGCATTCATTACAAAAGATTTTGTAAACACCACTGTTTTCTCCAATATTGTTCCTATCCTTGTTATTGACTAAGAATGACTTTAAATTACGTTTATTTGTACATATGCTTTTAATACCGTTTTGTGATAATCTGTTGATGATTTTATTACTAATTCCTGGAATATAGTTTATTAAATGATATTTTTGTTCGCTTTTTATGACTGGTGTGGGATAAATTGAATTTAATATATTCTTATGTCGTTTTTTCTTTATCATTTGATCAATCAAGATGTCTTTATAGCCGTTATTTATTGCTAATAATTTTAAAATATTAACTTCCTTAGTGAAATTTTCTTCAGAAAGAGGAATGGCAAAAAGTCTATGTATGAATGAGTGAAATGCACTTAATTTAATTTTAATTGGTTGACTGCTATCATTGTGTATTAGCGTATCTGTAAAAGTAGGTTTTCTGTAGATATTAAATGTAAGAGCATGTTCTTTTCTAGTTATTTGGATATCTAAAAAGTTAAGGGAATGTTGTTCATTTTCTATTTCTTTTGTGAATTGAATTGAAGGGTGAAAAGAGTTAATGTATTTGAGAAAATTATCTAACTGTCTATCCGTCCCACACCATATACAAAAAATGTCATCAACATAACGCCGCCATAATAAAACATTACTTATCAGGCTGTTTGTAGATTCAAAGATTTTATTCTCTAAGTCAGACATAAAGATTTCACTGAGAAGAGGTGATAACGGTGAACCCATTGGCAAACCATCTGACTGTTGATAAACTATGCCATTATAACTTTGTTTTAGACATAGAGTCGATGCCGAAATCATTTCCTGAACTATTTCGGGTGATATATTACTATTTGAATTCAAATCCCTTCTAATGATATTTTTCAATTTATTGTTCGGAATAGAAGGAAATAAATTTATTACGTCAAAAGAGATTAATTTTGCATTGAGTGGAATCTTGAGATTTTTCAACTGATTAATGAGCTGTAAAGAGTTTTTTATACTGTAAGTAGGATTGAATTGTATAAATGAAGGTAGTTTTTTATTTAGATATTGACATATTTTATAGGCGGGTGCGTTTATGTAAGATACTATTGGACGCATAGGACAGTCAGGTTTATGTATCTTAGGTAGAGTGTATAACCTCGGAATTTGCGGATTCATCGTGGACAAAATTGCAAGATTGGTATGTGAAAAAATATTTGGGCAATTCTTAATGAGATATTTTACTTCTGATTGGTATTTCATTGTAGGATCATTTTTGAGTTTAATGAAGTTATTGGAGTTGAACAGATTTTCAGTTTTTTCTACATAAGTTTTTTTGTCCAAAATAGTGACAGTATTACCTTTGTCTGCTTTACATATTATTAAGTTGTTTTCTGAAATTTTTGATTTTAACTGTTTGATAATATTCAATTCATTGTTTTCAATGAAAGATTGAGTTTTTGATATGATGTTGGCACATATAGTCAATAACAAGGATAGGAACAATATTGGAGAAAACAGTGGTGTTTACAAAATCTTTTGTAATGAATGCCCATCCTTTTATATGGGACAAACAGGCAGAAAAATCAACACTCGCGTAGAAGAACATAAAAAGTCAATTTTGTTTAACAAAAACACCACTGGTTTCTCAGAGCATTGTATAAAATTTAACCATTTCATCGACTTCGAGAAAACGATATGCCTCCACCCAGGTAAAAAGGGCAAACGTCTTGACCTGTTGGAAATTTTAGAAATTAGTAGTGCCATTAAGAGGAATTACCCCATCGTAAATGAACAAGTTGAATACCAAATTTCCCCTCTACTACAATCAATATTATAAATGAGCTTGTTGAGTATTTTTCTGTTCAGTCTTGATAATGGGCCCATAACCCGAAACTAGTTGACTAATTTAATTGTTAATTTTTATTCAATATATTTGTGAAACTTAAAGCCAAGTGTTTTTATTTTTAAATATCAGTATTTAATCATGTTTCACCAAGTGATAAGCGAAATTTCAATATTAGTTATTGTTCTCTTTATTGATAACTAGTAATTTTTAAAGAAAAAATCAAATATAGGCAAGTGAATGCTTGTTTTCTTGCAACTAAACAAAGTTTGTTTTTGTAGTAAGTCAGAATTTCTTATAAATACTAAAATGTTGGCTCAAAAGGTGATTGAATAATTTATCTTCCCGATTAGTCTTATCTCTGACGAAAGAAGCGGGACATTGCCATATTGATTGAACGAAATTAGTGTAGAAAAATAGTTCACTCAAATAGATGAGCATAAATAACTGTTTGAACTACAACTGCAGCAACATAAAATTGGTGATAATTGCATTACTACCTGAGATTCCTCGGGGGATCCCCTGGCAGCCGCAAGACTGACTTGCAGGGCTGGTAATATCCTAGGAAGAAATTTATTGAGGGATTCTCCGGCTACCGAAGCCAAAATGGATAGCGCTTTCGTATTGGCAGGCGGTGCAGTAAGCTGGGGTACAAGATACGGCAATACTACCCTGGATTTGATGGCCATGACTTGTCGAAGACCATCAAGAGTCCATTCCACTATTTCTGGATTATCGTCATTCTGAAATTCAAATTGAATTTATTAGTCATCAGCTAGAGAATAAATTGACGTTAAAACTTGGAATTTCAGTCCAGTACATGTAGTGATTAAGACACTTACAGTAAGAAATTATAAAAAAAAATGTGTGTTTTCTAATTCAGTGCCTTCGAAAGTAAACACTGTGAAACATAACTTGAATTCGAGCCAATGATTATGGTTAAATTTTAGTTCATTGATGCGATGTTAAAACTTAATTCCCTCAAAGAGTCTCATGACTCTTATTGAATGGAATGCAAAGACATTGAATAAATTAAGGCATCAAGAAATTTCTATATTAATGCTCAGACGATTGAGATAAATTGTTAGAAGGGCACTAACCAACTGATTCAACATGGAAGGCAGTATGTCGTCTAGGGCCTTAGCCCCCACCGTTGAGTGCAATGAGTCGAAGGTCATCGCCGCGGCCTTCCTGACCTCAGGTAGCGGATCGCACAATGCCTTCCTGACGGTCGGTACGAGCGAATTGACAAACGTCAACACCATGTCTCTGGATGTGGACGTCATGATCTCGGACAGGCCTATGCAGACGCCTTGCCGCTGGTCGGAACGATCCGACTGGAGCCCTCTCTCTAGTATTGGGATGATCTCGGGCAGGACTCTCTCGCCCAGCTTTCTGACGAGGTCGCCCAAGGTTCTAGCTGCCACCTGTCGTTTGTCGTAGCTGTCGCTGGCCAAACAACCTTAAAGAAAAATACACGAATTTAATTTTGTCACGATGTTTGAAAATTTCGAAAGATTTGGTTATCCTCGACAAAAGATCGACTTTTCAGGATCTTCATTCCTAAATAAAATAACAAGTTCCTACAACTCAACTAGCGTTTTCATGCTATAAGATTATTAGGTAATTTCAAAAATAAGTTAATAGAGATAACTACTAGAGTATACTCCGTCTTCTAAATGGTTTTTGATATGATAACTTAACTGTAAATTACAACATTCACCAATTTGGGTATATGTTTTGAAATTGTGTCCATGATTATATTTATTAGTTTCAGAGGATGATTAATTCATTGCTTAGTTGAGGAAAATTAATTTAATTCACTTGTAGACAGGCAAAATTCATGATAATTCTAAGTGTATATTATCATCTGATTGTCAAAAGTTTATTTATTTTAAAATCAGTGTCAAAATCAGATTAAAGTTTTTATTATCTTAGTAAACGGTTAGTATTGAATACGTTTTGCCGCAATTTTGATTCTTTTTCATAACAGACAATATAATTCTTCTAAACTATTCTGCAACTCATGAACATAATGTAATCAATTATATCCATTGCAGTTTAATAACTTTGCAAAATTGCAAAAAACAACTCACAATAAAACGAAAAATTTCATAAAATTAAATCTTCGCGCTGTAATTTACATTCATACTTTCACGAAATTCTTGAATATTAGAGACTGTTACTTGATGTTAATTCATTTCAATATCGAACACTTGTTTTAAATAGATTTACACAAAATTTATTACATTATGATCCCTGTTTCGCATCTATTAGGGCTTCTTCCGATACTGTCTATGTCCCACAAGAAACGTAGGTCACAATGTAATGGATTTTTTTGCAAATCCTATTAAAACAAGTATTATTTCGTTTTTAATAATTACCTAATAATAGCCCGAAAAGAGTAGGCAGGATCTCCCTGAGAGTCCTGGGCGTGTTCGTAACCACCACCTTCCAGACGTGCAGCGCCGCCTGCCGAACCATAAGCGCTACGTCCGATCTACCCATGTACAAACCGGCCAACACTCTGTTACGCCTCTCAGCGCCCAACGACCTAATGATAGCCTGATGAGACTGTTCCGTGCCGAAGTTGTCATCTTCGCTTGCCGTTTCCGTGCTCATCTTTCCGGTCACACCAGATATTCGATATAGCAGGTCGCCCAGCAGTTGAACAGAACTGTAAATCAGAAACATTCAAAAATTTCTTCGCCGAATGGTAAATAATAATTGCTTGGGTAATTCCAGTTAAATCGAATGAAAAAGTTCCTCTTTTGGATTCAAAATTTCATACAATATGAAAATTGTATATATATATATATATATATATATATATATATATATATATATATATATATATATAATGATAAAGGAATGTTCAGATTTAATTATAGTCTGGTTAACCAAACTGTTTAATGCTTCATTAGCTCTTGGGATTTACCCGGACGCATGGAAAATTTCGTATATTATTCCTTTACCTAAAGGCGGGGATAATGCGGACATAAATAATTACAGACCTGTAAATAAATATAATGTATTTGCTAAATTGCTTGATTTTTTTGTCTATCACAAAATTTTCGGTTATTTTCGGAGATTCAGAGTTCCTCAACAACATGGTTTCATTGATGGCAGATCAACTGTTACAAATTTAACAGTTTATCATGAATTCTTAGTAAAACAACTAAACTCTGGCTATGTTGTAGATTCTATTTATACAGATCTTTCGAGAGCGTTTGATCTAGTAAATTTGGAACTTTTACTTCGAAAACTATATGCCTATGGCATGAGTGGTAGCCTCCTTCGATGGGTTTCATCTTATCTTCATGATAGAAAACAAATAGTAAAAATCGGGAATGTCTACTCTTCGGGGGTAGGACAGGGGACTCATTTGGCCCCTTTATTCTTCCTCATTTTTATTAATGATGTGATAGATCAAATCCTGTATAGTAAAATTTTGTTGTTCGCTGATGATGCAAAGATTTTTAGAGAAATCACCTCCTACGAGGATATGGATAAATTGCAATATGACATAAATAGCTTTAATAATTGGGTTGTAGCTAATGGATTGAATATCAACGTAAATAAATGCTTCCACATTAGGTTTGGTAGATCACGATCTATTTGGCTTCTTCCATATTCTCTTAGTAATGAACTTATAAATCAAGTGAATTTTACGAAAGATTTAGGTGTAATTTTTGATGACAAATTATGTTTTAAGCAGCACTACGAATTTACTTTTCTAAAAGGTCAAAAGAAAATCTATTTTCTTAAGAGGTTTACGAATAAGTTTAACAACATTGAAACATTTAGAAAACTTTATTTCTCCTTTGTGTATTCAACAGTTATGTATGCTTCTCCTATTTGGAGACCCAAAGATAAGGGAGAGATAAAAAAGTTAGAATCTCTCAATAGAGTATTTATTAGGTATGCAGGGTATAGAACTGGAATGAGAATTCTGTTTACAGATCACAATTTAGTTCCCCTTTATCAGAGATTTCAAATCTCAAATTTTGAAGCAGCTATGGATAGAGCTGATGTGATCTTTGGGTATAAAATTTTGGTCAATTTAATTGATGTACCTGAAATATTGAGTCAATTTAATTTTTATGTACCCCCCCGCAACCTTCGTCATAATGTTTATGATTTTCAAACTAACAATTGTCGTCAGGGAGATAAAGAGAGAATTATTGATAGAATATTTATGTTATGTAATAAAATCGTAGACTGGTTTGATCCAAACACACTTTCGTTGTACAAAATAAAAAATTTATCAAAATCATTGTTAAAATTTGAATGAATTGAATAACTTAATATTTTTTTTTTTTTATGTAATCAAGTTTATATTTTTGTAGGCTTCTAGCCATAAACACTTTGTAATTTTTAATGTATGGGGCTTGCCCCGTGAATAAAGATAAATAAATAAATAAATAAATATATATATGCTATATAAATATTTGAACACTAACCTGTATCTTATTCTCCAATTGTCATCAAATAATCCTTTCTCAAGTTCAGGCAGCAGTAATAGAATTGCAGAATCTGCATAGAGGGTAACTATTCTCTGGCCAGCTTTTAAGGCTGTATCTCTTACATATTCATTTTCGTCAGCCAATGCCTTCAATATTGGCGTGATAATTTGACCTATTGAAAAATGCACTCTATTTAGTAGGAAAACCAAACATCAAGAATATATAATGATCATCCATTGTTGCATTACTTAATTAATTAAAATAAATAATGAATGATTATCATATACGAAATACCTTGATTAACGAGAAGGTTCAAACAATTTTATGATAAATAATATATATTCCCAATTACACTTTTAAACAAGCTCAAATGTTGTGTCCAAAATATTGGCATGAAGTTAATTCCTACGAATCCTAGTTTTTCAAGTATTCTGATTGTGAAAATGTGATCAAAACTCAGTGTTTACAGTATTTGATACTGATTTGTAGGGAGGTCTTATTCAATAAATTACCTATATACACGGTAAACTCATTCGTAAACACAACTGGCATATATATGAACATCATGATATAACCATCCTTAACGTGCGGTGCAATGTCCGTTCTTTCGGCAGTTGCAATGATTTCAGGCATGAGTTTGTGCAATTTTTCAACACCCAGACCCCCTACCACCTCGGAAAGACCTTGGGCTGCTCCAGAACGGTCTACTGAACTGGATTCGGAGGTTAAAGTATGCATCAACCAAGGCAAGAGATCCTCGAAACTCGATTCGCCCATTCCTCTCACCATGGCACCTAAAGCTCTGGCACTGACACTTCTAACCTATAAATAAGCACAAAGCACCTTATTACTGCGAAAAAAATGTATGGCCAACTAAAGACTACGCTTGAGATTACATAATACCTTAGTTAAAATGTCAATAATGGATTACGTTATATTGCCTTAAGGTCTACATGGAACTATTTCAAAGCAAAATGAAAAAAAAAGAAAAAGAGATGTAAAGTTTTAGTATTCCATTGAAACATTACTTGCAAGCAACTAAATAAGCCAGTTATTTTATTATAACAACCAAATCTGTATAATAGATTAATTCTGCTACTCTGATCAATAGTAGATACAAAAATATTTAAGAAGTAATAAAATCTGTATAATAGATGAATTCTGCTACTCTGATCAATAGTAGATACAAAAATATTTAAGAAGTAATAGAAAGGTAAGTAATTTCAATCTAATACTTTCATTTTCTTCAGAAGCTTCAAGAACAGCTATACAAACTCAAATAGATATTAAAAATGAACAATCAGACAACATTAAATAAATATAATGCTCGCCAACAAAGAAATCAATTTTATCCAACATAAAGAAGTGGCGGAAACCATTTTAGTTTATTATGCCACAGAACGTCATATAAATTTGAATGCAACTCTAGGTGCTGTAAAGAACTGAGGAATTAGGTTAATACTGACAAAATGTTTGGAGACATTCTGACAGTGGTATATATACCCTTACTTTTTCTGTTGAATTATGCTATATTGCATAATAAACATCAAATCTAAAAGAAACACTTGGCAAAGTTTCACAATGTATATTTAAAATAATAACTTGACAATTGTTTCGGGTTATGAGCCCATTTTCAAAAGCATCTTATGACTAAACATAATTCTCAAATTGTGTATTATTGATAATAGATTGTAACACTGAAAATCCACTGGTCGTTAACGATTGGGGATTTACGTGGTTTCGCTTCGGAGATTTCGAGAATTTCCAGAAGGTCAAGCTTTTTACCCTTTATACCTGGATGTAATATTTTCGCAGAAGTCAAATCGATGAAGTGATTGTTTTTGATATAATATTCAGATATTCCTGTATAGTTTTTATTATATAGTTTGTTATTTCAAGGTCCAAAAAGCAAAGCGTATGTAAGGTATTTTCTGACTCTGAAATAAACTGAATTGAACCATAAAAAGGATTTATAAATTTGAGAAATTGATCCAATTGTGTGTCAGTTCCTGTCCAAACACAAAACACATCATCTACATAACGTTTCCAAAAAAAGACATTGCTAATCAATTTATTTTCAAAGTGACTCATGAATGAAATAGAGGTGCACCCATAGGCAAACCCTCTAATTGTTCAAAAATTTTGTTGTTAAATTTGAAATAGCTTTGTTTCAGACGAAGGTTTACTGCCATTAATATTTGTTTTCTCTCAGGAGGGCTAATATTGCTATTTAATTCGAGTTTATTCGATATTATCGTCATTATTTCCTTAGTGGCTGTGGACGGATACAAATCAACATCAAAAGAAACTAATTTGGCGTTGTTTGGAATTTCGAGATTTTTCAATTGATCTATGAGCTCTAAAGAATGTTTGATTGCATATCTTGGGTTATGCTCAATTACAGTTGGTAAGATGTTTTAAGAGTTTTGCAAATTTTGTGTGCTGGAGCAATGATGTAGGACACGATAGGACGCATAGGACAATCAGTTTTATGGATTTTGGGTAAGCTATATAAAATTGGTGCATGTGCGTTCATAAAAATTAAATGGAAAGAGTTTATGTTACCGAAAATGAAAGTGCACTTTTTAACAACGTTTTTAACTGCAGTTTGATATTTCTTTGTCGGATCGCTCTTCAGTTTTAAGAATTTAAGCAATATTCAGTTAGATAAAAACGAAATGAATTTATTAGAAAAAGGTCTGAAATATTGTCCAAACACAACACACAAAAATGATTTTAAATTAGTTGCTGTTAACACCGAATTAGCTTTGAATTCAATCGTATCTCTAGACGTTAAAAACTATGAGAAAGCTATTTGTGCAAATTTCATCAACAAATCAACATTCAAAATTATAGTAAAGAAATGAATCATATCAAGAAACTGAAAACTAAAATCACTGAAAATAATCTGATCTTATGCAAAGCGGATAAAGGTAACACCATTACTATTATGGATATATAGACTTATACTAATTACTAACAAGACTGAAATATTATTTTCACCAGATAAATTCTTAGAACTGAAGAGCGATCCAACAAATAATTATCGAACTGCAGTTAAAACCCTACATTAAAAAGTGCCCTTTCATTTTCGGTAACATAAACTATTTCCATTTAATTTTTATGAACGCACATGCACCAATTTTATATAGCTTACCCAAAATCCATAAAGCTGATTGTCCTATGCGTCCTATCGTATCCTACATCAATGCTCCAGCATACAAAATTTGCAAAACCCTTAAAAACATCTTACCAACTGTAACTCGAATTAAATAGCAATATTAGCCCTCCTGAGACAGAACAAATATTAATGGCAGTAAACCTTTGTCTGAAACAAAGCTATTTCAAATTTAACAACATTTTTGAACAATTAGAGGGTTTGTCTATGGGTTCACCTCTATCTCCTTTGATGAGTGAAATATTCACGAGTCACTTTGAAAATAAAATTTTTAGCTCAGAAAATAAATTGATTAGCAATGTCTTTTTTTGGAAACGTTATGTAGATGATGTCTTTTGTGTTTGGACAGGAACTGACACACAATTGGATCAATTTCTCAAATTTATAAATTCTTTTCATGGTTCAATTCAGTTTATTTCAGAGTCAGAAAATATCTCACATACGCTTTGCTTTTTGGACCTTGAAATAACAAAAAGTATTAATAATATCTCTTTTTATATATTCCGAAAACCAACATTTACTGACACACTCATTCATCACAATAGTGCTCAGTCATCCAAAATTAAATTAAGTGCATTCCATTCTTTCGTTCATCGTTTATTTTCAGTCCCACTATCAGAAGAAAATTATATTCAAGAAGTTAAAACTACCAAACTAGTAGCAAGAAATAACAGATATCAAGAATCATTAATTGATAAGCTCATCAATAAAAAACATAAGAAATTGTTGTTAAATAAAATCTTGTCAGATGTAAATACCAGCAAAGATTCCAAATTTTATAGTATCAATTATATTCCAAACAATAGTAACAAAATTTGCAACAGATTAGCCATGCATAACGTTAGGACAATTTATTTATTTATTTATTTATTTATCAACGGAAAGCCCATTTACATAAAAAAATACAAAAAATTAAAATCTTAAATCTAGATTAACCTAGCATTTACCTCACAGCGAAACTGCTTTAGTGAGGTACAAAAACATAAGTCAGCGTTTAAATAGCGATTACCATACCCCAACATACAATTAGTAGTAATTGAAAAATTTGGATTCATTCTTAGTTAATAATAAAGAAACACAACCGATTGGCGAAAAAAGTGGTGTTTATCAAATCAATTGTAGTGATTGTATTGCTTTTTACATAGGACAAACATGGCGAAACATCAATACCAGAGTTAATGAACATAAAAAGTCTATACCATATAATAAGAACTGTACAGGAATATCTGAACATTGTATTAAAAACAATCACTTCATCGATTTGAACTCTGCGAAAATATTAGATCCAGGTATAAAGGGTGAAAAGCCTGACCTTCTGGAAATTCTCGAAATCTCTAATTGTTAACGACCAGTGGATTTTCAGTTTGTCCCCTGTGTTACAATCTATTATAAATACTACACAATTTGAGAATTATGTTTAGTCATAAGATGCTTTTGAAAATGGGCTCATAACCCGAAACAATTGTCAAGTTATTATTTTCAATATACATTGTGAAACTTTTCCAAGTGTTTCTTTTAGATTCATTAAATGATTCATCATGTTTCACCAAGAGATCAGCGAAACATCAATACACACTATTAATAAATATCAGTCCAGCAACCGTTTAGTTCAGACGCTCTTAATTAGTAGTCGAGGATAAAATTCAGTCATACACAAAGTTTTCCAGTCAAATTTTTGATTAACCACATCTCACCTCAGGTACAGGATCCAGCAGTGACGTCTTCAAACCGGGTATGATAGTCGGCAAATACGGCAACAGATCCTTCTGGTCGGTCAGGGAATACATGTTGCCAATTATCTGGGCCGCCATCTTACGGGTTTCCGTGGAGCGGTCCATGAATGCCCTCTGTACTACAGGCATGATGAGGGCGAGAGATGGCGCGTCGATAAAGTGAACGAATTGCGTGTCGAGCAGGGTCTGCAAACAAGCCGACGTTTTGTTTGAAGGATCCTGTAACGCTTTCAAGAGAACAGGGACGATAGCTGAAATTAAGAAGAAAAGAGTAATACAGTTATCTATCAACAACAAAAATTGAAGGTGTTTTATATAAGTACACAATACATGCTTCAAATTTTACTGTGTTCTATATTGAGAAGGAACATATTGTATTAGTGTATGAGCTTAGTTTCTTTATTTTATGTATTAGATAAAAACTTTGAATATTTATTTCAATTTTTTATCATATATTGCACTAAAGAACTAAACAAGAACAATGAATTTATCAGTAAATAATATTTGTTATAAAACAATCAACTAAATTTTTTCAGATATCAGGCAAAGTTACAATTTGAAAGTGACTAACAAGCATTCTTACCTTGTATTTCCGGATTGCGAATGACTGAGCCAATAACTTTGAGGGCATCTGCTCCAGCTTCTTGAACCTTCATGTGAGAATCGCTGAGTACCTCTATGAGTTTAGGAACGATACTTGGCAGGCAAGAGGACAACTGCTTCGGAGCGCAATAAGCCATAGCTCCTAATAACTCCACAGATCCTACCAAAATAAAATATTTATTAGTGAAACAAATTTAACTAAATTTTAAATCGAAACAGAAAATTTAAAAATAGGGTCCTAAATTAAGACAATATCAAAATAACAAAAACATTTTTATTTGTTAAAAAACCATTGTACAGACTGATAGTGGCTTAATACCTACAAATTATTTTAAGTCCTGCTTAATGGAGTTAATAATTTCCCCCGCATTGAATTAAAATTATTGAGAGATCATAATGAAAAACTATTTTTATTTATCTTATAGAATCTGGTCTTTTAATAAGCAATACTCATTTAGTTTTAACTGATTTGAAGTTTCTAGTAAGGCGATTCCAAAATTATAATATAATTAGTTTTTTGATCATCGTATTGTGAAATAATTATAAAAATATAGAGGTTATCCAATTTCACAGAAATAAATGAACTAGTAGAATAATAAAAATAATATTAACACAAATTGAAGTTTGATTTACTGAAATTAAACAGTGAAATCTCACTACACGAATGCTATGATGGAAATATTGATTTTCCCGATTGTGTTTCTTTAACACAACTACGAAGAACGATTCTGACATGCCAAATGCAACCAGCATCACCAACCTGTCTTAGTTCTCCAAGAATCTTCGTTGAGGGCCTCGAGGAGGGACGGCAAGATGAGTTTAACACCGTGTCCAGACAATTTGCTCATTATAACTTTAGCCGTGTCGTCCGCTGCTGTGCGGACGTGTTGGCTGGTATCGCCGAAACACTGAAGAAGATGAGGCAACACGTGCACAATATACGGTTCAAATAATTTCCCGAGCATTTGGAAGAGCATCTCGAAAGCAAAGAGGGCACCTGAAATAAAGTCAAAAAGTGTAAGTGGCAGATTCACAAATATAACTTAGCTAACATCTAATTCAATAAAAGAAAGATCTGAGTTACCCTGTACATGACTTGCTTTTTAGTGGAAATTTGAATGAAGACTGTCTACTGCAAACATCATAGTATAATCCGCCACAACCTATGAATTGCATGTTAACACAAGCAGCTCCACTATCACAATGAGTTTTAGGAAATATTTTTCTCTTGAGTAGAAAAAAATTGTTGAAGATATAACATAAGACCACTGAATAGAAAATATTTTCCTCGTTAGGTGCATAACCTATCCTAAATATATGATTCTTCATTTGTAACTTGATAAATATTGTTAGGTTCGCCTAAAGAATTCTACTTCAGATTTGGAATATTTTTTTCAGAGGATTTTCCTAATAACGTCCATATACATTCATAAAATATTTTATGATAAATGTTTTTTATGATGAACAAAAAAAAAACTTGATTTTACTGTTTATTATCACAATAGTTTCGGCCATACGACCATCATCGGGAAAATTGAGTTCAGAATTAAATAAAAATATTTGTCTCTTATACCGGCATCACTTTTCCAGAAAATGTTGGTAGGGTTATTAGAGATAATAGCTTTAAGAATATACATTAGGGTAAGGTTCTTAGAATGGGATTTTCAACTTGATAATTTGAAAGTTCTTGGAATACATTATGATTTGAATATGTCGAATATAGGACAATAAATCAGGTGAATCTGGTAGTTCAGCAAGACATTACCATTTCTTTTGCAAAGGAATTTGAAAATTTCCAATGATTCTAAATAATCCAATTCGACTCCTGGCTTTCTGAAGTTCCAAAGTTGTATTTTATCACACACATGTATCAACCACACAAAATCTTGGACAGCAAATTCAAAAAAAAAAGATTTTACCTTCTCTGAACTTGTAATTCTTTTTATCCTGAATGGCGTCTGTCAGTTTGGTCATAATATCTTGTTGCTTCAAGGCGAGAATTCCCATCCCTTTGATCATTCCTGCCAGACCGTAGGCGGCACCTTTGCGTTCGCCGTACTTGTCGGCTTTCAATAACTGATGCAACAGTTTATTGACCAATCCGGGCGCTTCTTCTTTTACCGACGCACAGAGTGGGGGCAGGCAGTTCGCAACCGCCTCTTGAACCTAGTAAGACATTTATTTCCAATAATTTAGCTGGCGATTTGTTGATTCAGTTTTCAATTGAGTTACATTTACAAACACTTGTGTAAATTTTCTAAAATCAGCAAACAATAAACGTTATCATGAAATGTTACTTATTTAATCGTTTTTTTTTATACGAACTGATGAAAGTATACATACGGTTTGTGATGGAGTGGATAAGGCCTGAATCAGTCTCATTACAATTGGCTTGATCCTAGGATCTTCTTGGTCCAAATGACGGGCTAGAGAACCCATAAGTATCACAACGGCTTGCTTCACGGCATCATAGAGTGCGGATTTGGAAGATTTGTCCATAAAATTGTCAAAGACCGGCCACAGGGTACCGACAGTCTCCTGCGGAAGAGCATCTGAGACTAAATTCCATATAACAAAGTTAATGTACATTTGACAAACTAGATTTTACTATGTTCTAAAATTTACAAGTCCAAGGAAAAAATTCAATAATCATTTGTGATTATTATAATTATTATATTATGGGTCCTTCTGAAAATGTGAGAATTCATTATTGGAAAAATTCATCACTCTTTATTGAACCAGTAGAAATGGGATGAGGTAAGCTGCTATTAAATATACGCAACTATAACATACTATTGGATGTTGTTGTTAGCTAGAAGGTCTTAAAGTCATGAAATGATGTTCAAAACAGCTATTAGTATATATATATATATATATATATATATATATATATATATATATATATATATATATATATATATATATATACACGGTGCTACACACAGGCCCTTTAGGCCCATAGCTTTGTGATGATGTTTTTCCACGCCTTCCTGTCCTTTGCTTTTGTCTTCCAGTCCTGAATGTCTCTCTTCCCTAGATCTCCTTGCGCCTCAGTATACCATCTTTTCTTGGGTCTTCCCCTTTTCCGTGATCCTGCCAGATCTATATCTATAATTTTTCTTGTCATTCTGGAGTCGGGCATCCTTTGTATGTGGCCTAGCCATCCTAGTCTTCTCGATCTTATGTTCTTGCTGACTGTTTCTTCTTCAAAAAGATTCTTTATTTCCTGGTTCGTTCTTCTGAGCCACACTCCTTCCTCATTTTTCCCTCCTAATATCCTCCTAAGAATTTTTCTCTCCCATATGTCTATTTTAGTTTCTTCTTTCTTATTTAATATCCATGTTTCACTTCTGTAGAGAGCCGTCGGTCTTATAACTGTTTTATAAAGTTGTAACTTTGTTTTTTTTGATATATTATTTGATCTTATTATTTTATTTAGTGTTCCTGCTTGTTTACCTCCTTTCATTAATCTCGCCTCTATATTCCTCTCCTCATCGCCATCATCAATGATAATTGTACCCAGATAGACTGGCGGGACTAAGAACCACTCATATGGGGAAACCTGTTCTGGATACCCATGAGGTAATGGCCAAGGCCCCCAAGGATGTTGTCGGATTTATCAACACCATTGACGACCTCCTTGGGTTTCAATGAATGGGTAGGGTAGAGAACAAAAGATCTACATGGTCGCAGTTCCCGGAAGGCTAACGAGCCATAACGACCCCGGTCCAAATAATAATATAATAATAACCCAGATAGACATAACTTTGAACCTGCTCAAAATCCACTGTCCTCTGTCCTTTCAGATGTATTACTAGATTTTTCATTGTCCCTTTCCTTTGTGGTGTTGTCATTTTCATATATTTTGATTTTTCTTTGTTTACTCTAGGGTTCACTACCTCTGCTGCTTCTATTAAAGCTTTACAAGCACTCTTTAGTTCACCCACTGAAGTTGACAGTAATACAACATCGTCTGCATACGCTAGCAGCTGTACTGTTTTTGTTTTCAGTGTCCCACTTCTGTTTATTTCGCTTCTTCTATAATCCATTCCAGTACTATATTGAACAGCGTAGTGGAAAGTGAATCCCCTTGTTTTAGTCTGGTATTTATCTCAAAGCTGTCTGAGGTTTTTTGGTTGGTTTTTATTTTCGTTCTTGTATTCTCGAGTGTCATATTGGTGAGGTTTATTAGTTTTTTAGGTATATTGAGGTCATTCATGATATTGTAAAGATTCCCTCTTTTAACAGTATCGTAAACCTTTTCGAAGTTAATAAAAATGGCGTATATTGGTATCTCATATTCGTATCCCATTCTTTGCGCCTGCTTCAAAGTGAATATATGATCCATCACTGATATTCCCACTCTAAAACCAGATTGGTAATCTCCGAATAGATTTTCTCCGTATTCTTTCAGCCTCAATTCTATACCCTTTGCCATTATTTTGTACACAGTATCCAATAATGCAATCCCTCTATAATTAGTACATTCGTCTTTTTTCCCCTTCTTGTAGATTGGTACCAGTACCGCAGTTTCCCACGATTCTGGCATTATCTCTTGTTCCCATATTTTTCCATCAACTCGTAAAATTTTTTCACTAGTGCATCACCTCCATATTTTATAAGTTCCGGCTCTATTTCGTTTTCCCCAGGGGACTTGCCATTTATTTGTTTTTGGATCATCTCAGCGACCTCATCTATCGTTAGTGGCTTTATTCTTTCTTCGTTTGGCCTAGTTATAATTGCTATGTCCTCTGTCTGCTCTCTCTCATTTTCTGTATTCAATGTTTCTTAAAAGTACTCTTTCCATCTTGGGAGAGTTTCTTCTTCATCAGTTATCATATTACCTTGTTTGTTTTTAACATATATAAGTCGCTGTTATCCTTTCTCTTTATTTTTCTTGACTTCTTGATAGAAATTCTTCATTTCCTTGTTCGTATTTCTTTCTTCTATACTTTTTATTCTGTTTTCCATGTACTGTCTTTTTTTGCTCTACATATCCTTTTCGTTACTCTTCTTTGCTCTTCGTACTGTCTTTTGTCTTTATCTTCACCTGTTTGTAACATTTTCTGTTTTGATTGTTTTCTCTTTTCCATTTCTTTCTTACATTCTTCATCGAACCAATCGCTCTGTCTTGTTTTCGTTTTTCGTGGGATTATTTTGTGTGCTACATTCCTTATAGTGTCCTCGATTTGTTTCCATTCATCGTTTATGTTCTGCTTCTGTTCTTGTGCTAGATTTCTACTTATTTCTCCTGCATATCTTCCTTTGATTGTTTCATTTTCTGTGAGGATTCCTACTTGTAACTTATTGCTATGTATGCTTTTTCGTTTCTTACTTATTAGTTGGGTTTGCGTTATCTTTGCTAAAACTAAAAGATGATCGCTATCTACATCTGCTCCTCTATAGCTACGAACGTTCTTTATCATTTTCATTGACTGGTTTTGCACCAGAAATTGATCAATTTGGTTAGTGTACTTACCGTTTGGCACTAACCCCTTATGAATTTCTTTATGTTCGAATTTTGTACTAGCAACGACTATCCCATCTCCGCTGCAAAGTTTATCAGTCTTTTCCAATTATCATTTGTGTCTTTGTGTTTGCTATAGTTTCCAATTATTGGTTTGTACATATCCTTCTTACCTAATTTTGCATTAGCATCGCCTATCACTACTTTGATGTCTTTCTTAGGTATCATAGAAAACACTTTTTCCATTTCTTCGTATTTTTCCTTAACTTCATCTTCCTCATCCTCGCATGGTGCGTGTATGTATAAAATGCTCATATTTTCTTTTCCAATATTAACTTGTATATAGCACATGCGCTCTGATATTGCCTTAAATGTTTTCACCATTATTGCCTTTTCTTTGGATATTATGAATCCTGTTCCAAGCAACCGTGTTGCTCCTCCACTATTGAAAAAAAAATATGTTTGCCTATTTCGGTTATGAATTCCTCATCTTGTTTGGTTTCTTGAATTGCTAAAATATTGACCTTGTACTTTTTCATCCCCTGTATTAGATTTTTCAGTGACCCCTCAACATACGTGCCTCTCACGTTCCATGTTCCGATATTTATTGTTGTTTTGTTAATGAAAGTTTAGCGGTATGTAATTTAATGGAATAAGTGCTATACAATTTAGAACAACAAAAAAAAACACAAAAAAACTATAAGTATGAGAGAATTGAGAGATACACTTACCCTCTATGATGAGTTTGTGGATCCCTGCTGTCTAGCTGGAGGTAAACTATTGAAGGAGAGGAAAAAGAGGGATAGTGGGAACCAACTATAAGCACTCGAATTTAAAAAGGATGAATGTCTATGATTTATGGAAAACTACTATCATATCTAAGGGTAATTTCTATATTTTTCTATTGATTAGGTACTATACTAATACTACCGAATACCACGATATTCTCGAATTGAATTGAATAATGTTCGGTTTCACGCTAAACGATAAGTTTTTCTACAACGTAAAAAAAAGAAAACATCTGCCCGAACGCAATGGCACAGTATTCAAACCGATACTCTCCGAATTCCTACTATATAACTAAAATGACCTTGTGGCCCAAACATTCCCCCACCCCTGAAGGAAAGTTCAGGACACCCAAAAAAAGAATAACCAATTTGACGTTGTACGCTTAAAAAAGAGAAAAAAAACTATTTTCGAATTATTCAAAAAAAAAGAAAAAGAAAAGAAAATATGAAATTCCAAAATAATTAAAAATATGCGAAAAGTCATTTGCATCATTGGTTTGGTAGTGGAAAAACCTTCACCACCGCACGTCTATAAATTCCTGTTTTGGTTTTAACATCTACCACCCTCACTCTACCATCCTTACCTGGATAAACCGCAGTTACAGTGCCAAGGGGCCATTGCAATGGGGGAGCATTAACTTGATGCAAAACAACTACTGTATTAATTTTTATAGACGGAAAATCTCTATTATGTCGGTCACGCACTTGTAAAGTAGTCAAATATTCGAATTTCCACCGTTTCCAATAGGTCTGCACCAGACTATCTATGAGCTGATAGCGATTCAGTCGGTTGATATCCTGGTTAATAAGATTCTCAGCAGGTAAACTTTCCAGTGGAGACAATGTTAGGAAATGAGCTGGCGTAAGGGCCTTAGGATCACTAGGATCATTACAAAGTACACTCAGTGGTCTAGAGTTCATGAGAGCTTCTATTTGAACAAGAAGAGTCGTCATTTCTTCATACGATAAAAGATGACGACCAATGATTTTATTCAAATGAGTTTTCACCGACTTCACTTGACTTTCCCAGATTCCCCCAAAATGGGGAGCTGCGGGAGGGTTAAACTTCCACTGCAAACCTCTACGACTCAATTCAGAACCTAAGGTTTCTTTGAAAGAATCTGAATTCACTACCGAGTATAATTCTAAAGATGTTTTAGCTCCAACAAAATTACTACCTTGGTCGGAATAAATTATAGAACAGGGTCCTCTCCGAGAGAGAAAACGTTTGAAGGCTTGAATGAAATTAGGTGTGCATAAGGTGGAAACTAATTCCAAATGTAGAGCTTTGGTGACCAAGCACACGAACAGGCAGATATATGCCTTCTGCGGACGACATCCCCTATAACGAGAGTAAACTATTGAAATTGGTCCGGCATAATCGACTCCAGTATGTAAAAATGGTTTTGATTGTAATACACGACACGCAGGTAGATCCCCCATCAAGGGGAAAAACGTTTTGGGTTTCGATCGGAAACAAAAATTACATTTGTTTACACGATTCCTAACTATGCCACGGGCAGCTAAAATCCAATATTTTTGACGTAATAACGACAAAGTCAGACCAGGACCAGTATGTAAATTAGTTTGATGATAATGATCAATAAGTAGATTCACGAAAGGATCCTTTTTAGGGAGTAAAATTGGATGTTGACCATCATAATCCAAGTCAGCCTGAGTTAGACGCCCTCCAACCCGAATAATTCCATCTTGGAGAAAAGGTTTTAGCTTGCGAAATGTAGTTGAGCATTCTATGCCATTTTTAATTCCAGAGATTTGCTCAGAAAAATGGAAATTTTGTACTACCTTTACTAAGAACGATATTGCTTTATCGAAATCATTGCTAAAGAAACCATTTCTACGAGGTACCAATTTCAAAAAACGAAGAACATACACAGTGGATCTGAGCAATTTCCACCAAGACGAAAACTTATGAATCAAATAATACAAACTATTGTCATGGAAATACTCATCAGAAATTATATTCACAAAAACGGAAGGTTTTCTTTCTGTATCGCTATCAATAACCGATTCATTCACTAATTTGATGGGCCATTGGATGAAAGGTGATTTCAACCATTCTGGACCAGAGAACCAATCTGGTTTCGCTAAAAACTGTGAAGGATATAACCCACGTGACAAACAATCTGAAATATTATTTTCACCATCCACATGGTACCACAAAGCTTTCGGACATAATTCTTGAATTTTGGATACTCTATTTGCTACGAATGTCTTCCATTTATACGGCGGAGAATTTATCCAAGAAAGAGCAATTGTGGAATCGGAAAACGCGAAAACTTTTTCTACCTTCATTCGATCTTTCAATCCTAATATTATAAAATTCAGAAGGTTAGCTAAAAGATGCGCAGCACAGAGTTCTAATCTAGGTATCGACATAGTACGTAAAGGAGCTACCTTAGATTTAGCACAAATTATGTTCGTATGAACAATTTCATTAGTTTCTACTCTTAAATACACGACAGCCCCAAATGATGTTTCACAAGCATCGGCGAATCCAATCAGACTAACCAAGGACGCAATATGAACACCTAAAAATCTAGGAATTCGCAAAGAGCTAAGCAACGAATATTCACTCTGGAAAGTACTCCACTTATCTTGAATTTCCTGTGGGGGGGTTTCATCCCAATCTATATGAAGAATCCAAAGATCTTTAATAAATAACTTAGCTACTACGATTACAGGAGCTAGAAATCCCAAAGGATCAAAACAACGAGCTATAGTCGACAGAATATTTCTTTTAGTACAAGAATAAATTTTCGTATCAACCTGATATGAGAGTGTATCAAACTTAGGATGCCATTGCAGGCCTAGAACCTTCAAGAAATCGGTTTCAAAATTGACTACATCTGGTGCTCTCATCTCTACCGGAATGTCATTTAAAATATCTATGTCATTAGTTGCCCATTTTACTAAACTGAAGCCTCCAGCTTTGAACATATCTACCAGTTCACGATAAAGAACTTTCGCCTCTTTCAAATTACTGACACTGGTTATCAAATCATCCATGTACATATCCCTAGTAACAACTTTACATGCAAAAGGATAGTTATCTTTCTCATCGGAAGCTAACTGTCTCACTGTCTTCAGAGCAAGATACGGAGATGATTTTATTCCAAATGATACGGTTAATAACTCAAACGCTTGTATAGGTTCGGAAGGAGAGCTTCGCCACAATACTCTTTGAAAACGTCTGTGCTGAGGTAAAATGAAAACTTGTCTATACATTTGTCGAATATCCGAGGTTAACGCATATTTAAATAAACGGAAATTCAGATATAAGGTGACAACGTCAGTTTGTAATTTAGGACCTGAATGCAAAATATCATTCAAAGAAAAATCTGAATCTGATTTACAGCTCGCATCTAATACTATTCTCAACGGTGTACTAAGGCTTCCCATTTTGAAAACTCCATGATGTGGAATGAAATAGTGCGGGGTATCTAAATCGACAAAACTAAGCTTTTTCATATGTCCCTGTTCTAAATAATCTTCGAATGCCCTAGCATACTGTAATTGGAATTCAGGAAACAAAGCAAATTTTCGTTCTAAAGACATAAAACGCTTTAAAGCAATATCATATGAATTTCCCAATTTAGTAGTATCGCACTTGAACGGTAATTGGACTACATAAGAGCCATTATCTAATCTTTGCGTGGTAGAATGGTAAATGCGTTCACATTCTAATTCATCAGGACTAAGAAAATGAGAACTGGGAATATCGTCAATTTCCCAGAATTTTTTGATAAGTTCATCTAACGAAGGATCAACTACAACACAAAAATTTCCCACAGTAGGAATCTGTTGCGCAATCGGAGCATTTCCTATAACTACATAGCCTAAAGAAGTTTCTATTGCTGTTGGTCTATCCAAATTTCCAACCAACTTAACACTACCTAACAAATGAGGGAAAATTTCGGCGCCTATTATGCCATCAATTTTTCCAGGATAGTAAAATGTATCATCAGCTAAAGGTAAATCACTTAAATAGTCAAGCTTTCCTAATTCAACTTTAAATTGTGGGAGGGGATCTCCAATCTTATCGATCACTAAAGCTTGTAGAGAAAATCTTATCGTCGAATCATAGCGCGAAGTTATATTAATTTCGACTACACCTGAAACCTTACTAAAATGCGCTCCGATACTCTGAACAGATGTATTGAGTTCTAACAAACTTAAACCCAATCTTTCACACGCGTTTCTTGTGAGAAAATGAGCCTGACTACAAGAATCTAATAAAAATCGAAGTTTTCTATAATTTCCAAACTTATCTTGAACGAAAACAATCGCTGTCGATAACAAAATTGTTTGATTCGCCGCTTTAATCTGTGCAACGGTGAAACAGTTCGATGAATTCGATGCGTCGTCGTTGGCCGGGCGGACCGGGGACACCTTGGCTGCCGATGCCGATGCCGCGGCGGCGACCTGTTCTTCATTCTTCGACGAACGCCGGGTTTGCGTGAAAGATGATACATGATTATGTTTCGAAGAATTGTAACTAGAATCGAAATGTAACAAAGTGTGATGACGCATTTGACAATACTTACAATTAACTTTACTTTTGCAATTTATAATTTTATGCACTCCTAGACAATTCAAACACAAATTATTTCGCTTTGCTATCTGATAACGCTCGTTTGGGGGCCTGTCCATAAAGGCAGAACAACGCGAAATAAAGTGATCACTAGCTTTGCACAAAACGCACTTCAATGAAACATTCTGAGTGTTATTATTCTGCAAAGCGAATGATTGATATGTTGATGCTTTTTTGAATTTAGGAATATTTTGAGGTAAATTATGAACATAATTCGTTTTCTGAGGAGTTACACTACCTATACGAGAATTAATTTTCGACTGTTCCTTCACAAAATCTATAAGTTCCTTATAGGATGGCAGAGTTTGACCCCTAATCGTATTTTCAAAGTAACGATTAGTATCACGATCTAGTTTTTTGAGCGCAATATATGTTATACTATAATCAAAGATATCGGAAATGTCCAACTTTTTTAAAGCTTGAACGGCGGTATCGAATTTCTCAAGAAACATATTCAAATTATAAGCAATATCAGTATTTAACGGTTTAAAATCGAATATTTGATCCAGGTAAGTATTAGCTAAGAGACGTTTATCTTGATATTTTTCAACGAGCGTTTTCCACACAATTTGATAATTATCACCGATCGGTGGAACTCCCGAACAATAGGTCAAGGCTTTTCCATTTAATTTCCCTACCAAATAATGCATACGATCAGAGTCACATAAGTTATTGTTGTTATGAATAAGATTACTGAAACACTCGTAAAAAATTGGCCATTCTTTAGGATCTCCTGAAAATTCTGGAAGCTCTAACTGCGGCAATTTAGGAGGATTTCTAAATGCTTTTTTAGATACATTATCTTTCGAAAGGACCTGATCAGCGACAGAGAGAATTTCGCAGTACATTTCGTCTACAACTTCTAAAATTTGAAATGATGGCACGTATTCTGGATCTATTTCACAAGATAATTTGTTAATTATATCGATAACTTCTATCAAAAATTTTCTACTTTCTTCCAGAGTTTTGAACCTTGTTTGAAAACTGCACAATTGTTTCGGATCAGCTATATTCTTACTACAATCAAAAAGTCTTTGAATTCTAGCGAAATATTGTTCTTTCTTTGCTATAAAAATTTTTAACTGCGTTTTTTTGTCAGACATAATTGTATATATGAACTGAATCTATATCGCGGCACGAATGGACCAAAAATGTTTTGTTAATGAAAGTTTAGCGGACTGTAATTTAATGGAATAAGTGCTATACAATTTAGAACAACAAAAAAACACAAAAAAACTATAAGTATGAGAGAATTGAGAGATACACTTACCCTCTATGATGAGTTTGTGGATCCCTGCTGTCTAGCTGGAGGTAAACTATTGAAGGAGAGGAAAAAGAGGGATAGTGGGAACCAACTATAAGCACTCGAATTTAAAAAGGATGAATGTCTATGATTTATGGAAAACTACTATCATATCTAAGGGTAATTTCTATATTTTTCTATTGATTAGGTACTATACTAATACTACCGAATACCACGATATTCTCGAATTGAATTGAATAATGTTCGGTTTCACGCTAAACGATAAGTTTTTCTACAACGTAAAAAAAAGAAAACATCTGCCCGAACGCAATGGCACAGTATTCAAACCGATACTCTCCGAATTCCTACTATATAACTAAAATGACCTTGTGGCCCAAACAATTGTTACTTCCTTTCTTTTGTGCTTTGCTCAAGCTGTTTCCTCCTTAATTTCATCCATTAAATCTTTTTTTCCTTTTCGTAGATCCATTTTCTTTTCCTTGTTCGTTGCCTGGTATATTTTGCCTTCTCCTTCTTTAATAGTTGTGACGGCAGCTATTAGTTTTTTGCATTTTTATCTTTTTTTCTTATTTGCAGTTTCTCATCTTTCACACTCCATTTCCATTCTTCCCTTTCAATAAATATTTTCTTGAATCCGATTTTTACACTTTTTCCTTTTTCCCTCTCTTCTTTTGCTCTAATTCTAATTTGTTTTTGTATTTGCCTACCTTTTTTTGATAAGTCATCTTCGATGAATAACCTTTGTTCGTTTATTAATCTCAACTCACTTTTGTGCAGCATTACTTTTCTCTTATCTTCTTGGTTTGTTAGCCTTACTAGACAAGTCCTATCTCCCAGCTTTATTACGTTTCCCACTACGACGTCAATATGCAGTTCTCATTTCTAGTTCTTTAGGGTTGCCTGGTTCTATTTTCAAGCCTTGTACGATCACATTTTTTTTCCGTTTCTCATTTTCTAACTGTTCCAGTCTATATTCCATGTCTATTATCATTTTATTCATCTTTCCTTTGTCTTCGGTTAATTTTTGGTTTTCTGTCCTGAGTTGTTTTATTTATTCCCTGTATTCTCTCTGCTCCTCTCGTGTTTTCTTGATCTCTGTGGATATTTCGCTCATTTTTTCTCCCATGTCTTTCATCATTAAAAACATTTTCTCTAAGGTTTCTTCTAACTTCTTTGACTTATTTACCGGTGATCTTCCCGTCTTTTTGTTTCTTCTAAAAGCTTCTTCTTCTGTGTCCCAATCATCCTCCCTATTGCTTTTCCTATTTCTGATGTTTTCGTCTTCGCTCATTTTAATTATTAATATTAAATTCTTATGGATATGGAAAACTTCTTAGATCCGTCTCTGATTGACAAATTTGCGTAGTCGCAAAAAAATGACTTGAAGTGGACAGAAATTCCTGTATCAAGCACTCTGCAATTTTATGTAACTTTCACTTTAAATTAATTGATTCACTTGCTCGTAATTCTCCCACAAAACGAAGTTTATTACGGAGCTAAAATCAACACAACTTTCGCTTCTAGTTTCCAAGAACATCATATATATATATATATATATATATATATATATATATATATATATATATATATATATATATATATATATATATATATATATATATATATATATATATATATATATATATATATATATATAAAATATATATTTTATATATATATTATAAAATATATATATATTATATTAAATATATATAAATATATATTATATATATAGTATATATATATATATATATATATATATATATATACATATAGGTTTTTTACGATAAAAAGACGATGACGTCACATTTAGTTACTTTCCTGCTTATCAGAATAAATATTAATTTACCAACCGTAAATACAATTTATCCTCAACAGCCAGGGCAATTTATAGCTAACGGGTTGGCAAAACTTCAAGGCGTTGTCAGATCAACTGGTAAAATTCCCCAGTCTGTTTTGACGTTTATTGACATTCGATCATCGTCTAATATTTACAAGTTTTTTTGGTGCTTTTAAATTCATTATTTCTTTAAGATTAGAAAACAGTTATTTTCATAACTAATTATTTACGCAAATCTGCAGTGTGTAGTTAATAAAATGCCGAAGCAGTTGAACAGTAAATGTCAAGAGATGGTAACATCTTTGTTAAGCTATTTTGAACGAGAATGCCGAAATGGGGGCCCGCTGCTCCCGCTAACTGCTGTAAGAGACGTAAGTAATAGTATTCGCTATTTGTATTCATTATTATTAATATTATTGTTACATATTTAAATGTAAAGGTTGATTAAACTTGATATATTATCTTTCATAAATTGAAATAATTATGTTGTAGAGAGTTGCAGAAGCATTACAACTTAGCCTTACTACTGTTAACCGTATTGCCGCCAAGCATAATAGAGGTGACAGCCTAAAAGCCCACCTAAAAAGAGACAACGCATAAAACCTACTGTTGAAATTGATAACTTTGACCAAAATGCTTTTCGAAATGTTATATACGAAATGTATGGAAACAGTGAGTATATTGAATATTATTGTTTAATTTTATTCACACTTAACTAACACAATATTTTTTCAGAGGAACACATAACCTTGAAAACTTTGAAAGACAAACTCCAAGAGCGTGAACTCTTTAATGTTGTTTGACATCACTCTGGAAGATATTGAAAAATATTGGATTCAAATACCAAAAAGATGATCCTCGTCGTGGTTTAATGGAGTTGCCACATATTGCATTAAAACGTGTACATTTTTTACATGAATATGTCAAGATAAAAAGGGAAGGTTTATATCAATTTGTGTTTTGGATGAGACTGGATATTTAAAGACGGTACTGTTGGACGTTCTTGCAAAATTCTAATCCTAGAACAGTAAAAAAAATAAAATTGGTGGTCCGAGGTAATTGAATAATGAAATTTAGCAATTAATTTATGATGCACTAACATTCCAGCCATTTTAAGACCTTTTCCAATATTTACTAGTCACATTATATTATTTTAATCTACATAATTATTACTAGTTGTATTGAGCTATGTAGTTCATCCAAGAAACCTAGTAGTAATTTGTTATTTCCTTATTGTAGGTATATAGTATTGCATGCTGGTTCCTCTTCTGGATTCATTCCTGGAGCAGAGCTGGTTTTTCATTCCAAAACAAAAGATGGTGATTACCACGGTGAGATGAACCGAGAAAATTTTTTGCATTGGTTTGAATACCAGCTGTTAGTGAACTTGGAAGAGCCTGCCACAATCGTAATGGATAATGCAAGTTATCACAGTACGGTGATCAATAAAGTACCAACAACAGCTACCAAAAAGGCTGATATACAGAACTGGTTGATACAAAATGATATTCCATTTGAAAATACTTTCTTCAAAACCCAATTATTGAATTTAGTACAACATATATACAATATATTATGGTAATACTGAGCTAACTTATTTTGTTTGAAAATATGCATGCTTTAATATTTTTGTAGGAATAAACCACCATTAGTATATGAAGCTGACATATTATCTGAAAAATATGGTCACAAAGTGCTTCGACTTCCCCCTTACCACTGTATGTTCAACCCAATTGAACATATTTGGGGCATAGTTAAAAATTTTTATAGAGATCATGTGGGAACTGATGGTGCATCAACAGAACAAGCAATTGGTGTATGGAAAAAGGCTTTAGAAAAAGTGACTCCTGATATTTGGTCCAGGACAGTAGAGCATACTGAAAAAATTATACAAGATTGGTGGGATAGAGAAGTAGTATTCGAAAGACAGGATGTGCCTCCACTTATTATTAATTTTGACAGTGATGATGAAGATAGTGATGATTTTGAGATGGATTAGTGGAAATCTTGTGTTCTATTTTTCTATATTTTTCTCCAATTTGCTTTATTTCCACCTTTTTGTATATTCACAAGTTATTGTTTTCATTATTAACATAAGTAAAACTTTGAAATACAATATAAAATCAGGAAGGTAGTGACTTAACGTAATTGTCATACAGTCTTCAAATTATTATCAGAAGGAGCAGAGACTTTGAGCAGGTTATTCCAGTTGTTGATAAAGAAATGTTCACTCGATATTTCATAATTTCAATTCGCATTGGTGGATTATCACAGCTATATATAAAAAGTCTAATAGCACACCTATACGTTGCCAGCTACCTAGGTCGATATATTTGTGTGAATCACAACTCACACAAAATTAAAAACTGCATAATATGAAACAGAGATACGAATGAAACCATGGAGCATCTTAATTCAAGTTCCCAATGTATGATTGTGTAGGAAATATACTCATTATATCACAAAATTATTCAGATGATCTATATTCACTTCTTGTTCCAATTAATGTATCAGTGATGATACAAATGTATACCTACCTTCATAAGTGAAGCGATTTTATTTTATGTATCTATATTTATCTTTTTCATTCTATTTCCATTATAATAAATATAATAGATGTATAAAGAAACAATATTTAAATTTGCATGAAGATGATTACAGCTGTATGGATTCCTTTTACCATAATCATTTTTCATAAATAAATTTTTATATTTCATACAATCCTTTAATTTTTTAAATAATTATTTTTTATTTAGTCTCTACGAGGTACGGACCAATAAAAAAAGAAGAATTGTCAATCTAACATCAAATTGACTTTTCTAGTTTTCGTAAAGTAAAGAAAAAAACTACAGCTTGGCAACATCACAATATTTTTTGTTTGCAACGTCATCGTCTTTTTATCGTATAAAACCTATATATATATATATATATATATATATATATATATATATATATATATATATATATATATATATATATATATACCAAAGAGTCAAAAAATTTTAAGCCGCAGATCTCTTCATCGCTTTGCAACAAAGTTTTATAACGTATTATCCCTCACAATAAAGAGTTTCAAAGAGTTTATTTTCAATAACCCAGGGCATTTTGAGGGCATGTTTTAGCTCCTTTTTAGAGGTGGGTGAGCGGTCTCTCACTGTTTATGTTTCTGTTTGTTTTGTGCTGGGATGAAGAAACAAACAGCTTTTAATCTACTTACAATATAATACTGTATTAGACACATATAGGCATACTTGTTATGCCTAGATGTCAGAAAGAAAATGTTTGTTAGATTGAAATAGTTATGGTATTGTAAATTATGTAAACATTGTTACAATATTTATTTGTGAAAATAAATTATTATTATTATTATTATATATATATATATATATATATATATATATATATATATACATATATATATATATATATATATATATATATATATATATATATATATATATATATATATATATATATATATATATATATATATATATATATATATATATATATATATATATATTCAAACAATTACATAAAACTAATGAAGTAATTTTCAAAGAAATGAATTTCTGTCATGAAATAATAGTTTTTGTCCACGACTGTACTATAAATCATTCATTATACGTGTGCTTCCTGAAGTACAATTATACCTATTAATCACTAGTGAATAATGGTTTATTATACACTGCATGACGTCACGCTCAAAATGTATGTCCAAACTTGAGACTATCATTCACATTATTAGATTTTTAGGTTTTATGTAACTAAGATAACTATAAATTCAATGCCTTCGTTTATTTTCAATAATAATTGTTCTGTTAATATTAATATAAATAAATGAGTGCAAAATTATCTAATTCATTTTCATCAGAGTGAAAGAAAGGAATGGAATCGATGTCAAGTGAAATAGTTGACGTTTACGTGAGTATGCAGTTTTCAGTGAACACAGAAAATGTTATGTCAACGCTTTTGATAACTATTTTTATCGTTGAAAATGGAGATTATTACTAATTTTTTCGAGGAAGTCGTGGGCAAAGTATAGTATTCTACTCGCACAAAATTACAATTTTTCACCCTCGTGAAAAATAGCAATCATTTTGTGCTGGTTGAATAATATACTATATCTTCAACTAAAATAATAAATTAATTAATTACCTTTCCGTGTAGATCTACAATCTTCAAGGCAGCGTTGAGCATTTCTCTGCGTACGGTTTCGTTTCGGTCGCTTAAAGATGAGGATACAAAAAATTCCACTATACTACCTATTTGTTCAGGAGTGATGAGAGGCGCAATCTCGTTCAAAGCCAAGGCCACGCCCCTTCTAGGTTGCCAAGTGTCCACCGCTTTCTCAATCTCTCTTCCAAATTCATCTAAGATAGGTGGTATCATCTAGATAAGACGGAAAGCACATTTTAAAAAAATTCTGCATTCTAAAGATTACCAATATCTTCAATTCAACAAAGCAAAAACAAAGATTTTTAATACTAAATCACTGAAAATTAATCTAAACTTATTGAAAAGTAAAAACACTTCGTAATTCAAATTTTGAAGAAAAAATGTTTTACTAGGATCACAGTGGATTGAAATGTCTGATATAATATATTGGTCGAATGGGTGAAAATATTTCTAATTAAGAGCTATTAAAAAACCAAGAGAAAATGGGAAATATATTTGTCTATAACTATAACAAAAGGATGGCTACCTGCAATCTGTTTTGATATAATTGAAGTAATGCGTCCAGTGTAGGTTGTATTCGCTTTCTGTTCAATTCTAAAAGAGCAGCTAAAGCTTTTGATGATGCATTCTGAACAGGTTCAACATTGTTCTCGATATCTGGCAAGAGCTCATCACACAGATCACTAGGGAAGTTCATATTGGCCAACATCCATAATTCGTTTGCTATAATGCTAGAAATCGATATTTATACTTCAATGAAAGCAAAAAAATCCCAACAAACTAGTTTTAAGAAAATAAATGTGTTCACATTGTTTCACATAATATTTTAGATAACAAATCAGGAGTCTTTTTTTGCGAAAAAAATGTTCATTTTAAATTTCACATAAGTAATTTGTATGGCAAATAAATTTTCTCTTCTCAACTGATGATATATAAATATTGCAAATAAAAAGGTGAATTAGATGAAAATTCATAACACATACCCATTTTCCTTCATAACATCGAACTTTGCGATCCATATCCTTTTGTTCAATTTCAAAGCAAACTCATAGTCTGTCTCAAAGCTTGGTAAGCACTCAACAATTATCGTTAATGCCCTAAGTGCAGAGTCTCTAACCACAGATTGCATAGCTTGGAGGGCGTCTAACAGAACGTCTATTTCGGCTGTGACGGCTTCTGCACAACCTTCTTTGCCACTTAAACATTTCGCTACTTCCAGAAGACACGCTTCAGCTTGAGACTGAACACGACCAGATGTTTTACCTGAAAAAGTTAGTGTTATAATTAATTCCAAAAATTCTGCTTTAAAAATATTTCCTCATTTTAGTGATAATGTTCTTATGAAAAAATGTATTATTAAATTACTTTATCTGACCTGTGGGATAAATTTTTTGAGATAATTGATTTCCGGAGCTTAAATATTGGTTAATGAAGAGGACGTATAATCCTTTGAAAATTGTATGTTCATGCAATGTTTTACGTTAATTTAATCCAAAGTCTTATAAACTTATTTGGCAAATGTTCTTTCATTTGCATTTTTCATCTCACCAAATTCAAGGGCAAATTTTTGCAATTGTACAGTACTTTATACCTTTCAAATATACCTTTTATTATACATAAGGTACTATCTAATGAAAGCGGAAATATGATTGACCAAATCGTAAGTTTGAATAACGAACATATAAAAAAGAAAAACGCCTCGACGAAATATACACACACTACAACTCGTGTATATTCTGCTATTCAAGGTAATCAAATCAAGAAAATCATGAAAAAGGAAACAAAAATAATTGGTACCGCTTCGTCACAGGAAAATTGCAAATTTATAGAAAGTGAGAAAAAAGTATGGCCATTTTTAACACGCCTATCTGATAAGGTTAATAGTCGAGACATTCTCGACTTCCTCAAAGCTAAGCCTGGCTGTACTGAAGTGGAATATGAAATCCAAGAAATGGCAAATGAACAAGCAAATTCAGACTCTCTAAAGGTCTAAAGAAATTCGTGGTTGCTGCACCATTCCATCTGAAAGATGAAATGTACTCAAACAGCTACTGGCATGCAGGAGTTGGAGTTAGAAGATATAATTTCACTAAACGAAAGTCAAATCTCAAAGGGGACCATTTTTTATACAAGAAGAACGACAACCCAAAGTGATCTCAGTTTTCAATGAAGGCACTGTCCATGGGAAAAACACTGTAAATATTGTCCCACAAAATGTACATCAAAACATGCTAGTATTCAATGAATACTAGCATGTATTTCTTCTCAATTGAAACTGTATCTCATCATTACAGAAACTGCAAAATAGAGGAATGAGAATACTGTTGAAATGTAACAGGTACACTCCCAAAATAAGTATGCTGCAGGTTCTTGATTGGCTATCAGTTAAGGACAGATTTTTTTATTATTCTATGATTTTTATGTTCAAAATAATAGCAGGAAAACTTCCTACCTACTTCGACCAATTCATCATTTATCAAAATGAAATTCATGATTATCCTACAAGGGGAAACATAAGTTTTTATGTGATAAGAACAAACTACACGAGATCAATGAATTCACTATTCCACCGAGGACTCATTGAATAGAACAAGCTTCCAAAAGACATTATAAGTTGCAGTTCTATCATACATTTCAAAAAATTACTTATAGATTACCTAAAATCAAAATTAATCTAAATCAGTTTGGGGTTTATTTACCATGTCTGCACCGTTTCACTTGTTTTGGACTTATAAAATATGTAAAATAATATAGTTTTCATTTGTTTTCGTTTGTTTTGTTTTTCATTGTCATTTTATGTTCTTTCTTAGCAAATTTTCTACTAAAATGTTATTATTGTTAAGATGTAACATTTATTTATATATTTTATATATTTTATATTAGGATACCTATATTAATAAACTTACTTAACTTTGAAATCATATGGATTTCATGCAACCATATCATCTCCAACTAGAACAACTACTAACAGCAGCACATGCATCGATAACATCATAACAAACATTATAACTAGCAAAGCTGAGACTTTCAAAACAATTGTATCTGATCACGATACAGCACAACTTATTAGTAGTCAAGAAAAATTTGAAGATGTGAAATTTGTATATAAAAGAATGATGTTTGATAGTATTCACCAAGAATGAAATCAAAGATTATTTGAAGTAAATTGGAAAGTTGTGATCAATATTGACTCTGAAAAAGTTGATGATCAATGGAATGTAGTTTCTGTTTTTTTATGTTTATATGTTAGTATACTTGTGTTTTTTTACTTTTACTTTTAAATTACTTTTACTATTATTGACAATTCCAATACATGTATTTTTATGTCTATGGAAATAAACAATTTGAATTTGAACAAATTCATTGAAATCTATTCAAGAGAGTTTGAAATCGCTTGTCCAAAGAAGAGAATCAAATGTAGAAGGATAAAATTAACACTCATACCTACAATGATACATTCGAACATAATATACCTTTCAATCGCAACACATTAATCTTTGAAGCAGTGACGACAGATGATATAAGAGAAGTTTGCAAACATCTCAAAAATAAGAAAAGCCATGGACAGGACGAAATCCCAATTATTACTGTAAAAAGAAGTTTGGAACCAATACTAGATATTTTAACCCATATTATCAACAACTTCCTAAAGTATGGAATATTTCCAAATCAATTAAAATCTGCAGTTGTTACACCAATATTTAAGGAAGCAGAAAAGTGCTTAGTTGAAAATTATAGACCAATTAGTATTCTCCCTTCGTTTTCTAATATATTTGAACTTATAGTGAGTAAGCAATTGATAAAATTCTTCACCGAACATCATTTATTCTCTACAGCCCAGCATGGATATATCAGAGGTAAATCAGTGACAGCAATCTATCAGTTCATCACAAACAATTTAGATGCAATTGAGGATGGTGATGTGATTGGACTCTTCATTGATTTATTTAAAGCTTTCGACAGTTTGATTCATGAATTCATACTGCAGAAAATGTGGAGCTACGGAATAGGAAATACTGCACTACAATTGTTTGAATCTTATTTATCATCTAGGAGTTAAAAAGTACTTTTGAGGGACGGATAGATCTAGGAGTACCTCAAGGTTCAATATTCGGTCCTATAATTTTCATTATTTTCATAAATGACTTCACTATCGGTTTAAACAACAAACATATCTCTGTTCAAAATTACGCAGATGACACAAGCCTTGTAGTAAGAAGTGACAACTTGCCAGATCTGACGGAAGCTGTGGATATCACCATTCAGGAAGCTCAACACTAATTCAATAGCAATCGACTACATATGAATGAAGATAAAACAACTGCAACTTTCTTTAAAACAACTCATTCCAGTATGACAACTCCTAAAGTATTAACAACGAATAGTCAAGTCATTGAATCTCAGAACTCATCAAATTTTCTGCTCATCTACATTGATGAGTATATGAAAGAGGATGTAGATATAACACAGCTGTGTACTAATTTGAGTTCTATCTGCTTCTCTTTGAAAGTAATGGAAAAGTATCTGAGTTGGTCTACGTTGAAAGTGGTTTATCAGGCAGTTTTCGAATAAAGACTTTTTGGTTCTATGTTTTTTGGAAATAGTAGTCTTATGAAGAACATAAACATTCTGCAAAAAAAAACGCAGCGTACCATTTTGAGGATGAAGTCTGATGCCTCCTGCCGAGGTAAATTTCGAGAAAAAGATCTACTTACAGCTACAGCTCTACACATCCAGGAAATAAAGAAATTTATTATTATTCAGAAATAATCATTATCACACAAAAAAAAATATTTCTTTTTTAATTAATTCAAAATCAAATTATAGTATGAATTCATAATTCCATCAACTTGCATTATCATATGAATTGGAAAAAAATTGTATTAAACTACTTATTAAAAAGTGAATTATTTTGTAAATTTAAACATCAATAGACAATAATCAAAAATGATAAACTTAATTTAAAACCATTCAATTATTTAAATCGAATACAATCACTAGATTCATAGTTCTCAATTTTTTTAATTTATATCCACATCAATTTAGATCCCTTGAATCTACATTCAACTTAAATAGAAGAATATACTCATTCATACTTAGGATTAATAACCAAATATTTGTTCCATTTTAAAATATTCCATAAGTCAACAAATTTCCAACAAAAAAAATTCCCCTGCTTTCTGTTTTATTTTTAAATTAAAACTCACTTATTATTTGAATCAATAAACGAAACATTTCTTCGGTTGGTAAATACTTCGGATGATTGACATCTCTCCATGTATTCCTGATTTTGCTTAAACTTCCACTTGATGAATCCCTTGGAATCGATACTTCTGAAGACCTGTGAACTTCAAAATTTCCAGCACGTAGTTTAGAATGTTCAGAAATTATATGCAATCCCATTTGCAAAACTTCTTCATGTTTCTTACCGTAGTCTGACTGAAAACTGCATTTTAAAAATGGGAATGTATAACAGAAGGTTGGCGCACTGAATAATATGGGTTTGCTGTCTTCGTTCTTTCTTTTCACAGTCTTCTCATGTATGAGGGTAATAGTTCTTAGCTGAAATATCAAAATAAAAGTTCAAATAAATATTATTAAAATCATTATCACATTATACAAATATTCTAAATATCGGAAAGAGAAGGTTTGGCTAACAGTTTTAAGATAGTACTGGTTATTACAATTACCATTGCTTTATTGATGTCTTCCTCTTCCCAGTTTGCGTCCAAATCACATTGTGGCTTGAGTAATCTCAAAGTAATAAAGGCAATAAGCTCGCCAAGGGTATCATTGCTTGAGAAAACTATACATCTAAGATCTGTGAATAATTTAGATAAGTAAGGAGCTGCTAAGGGACTTGCTAGATCCTTTATCAGAATTGGAAGTAAATCTTTCAGGTGTAAAGATACTTCTGTTGGATTGCCCATTGCTGCAGCTTTTATCATAGATACCGAATTTATAACAATAGTGTTCAGCTGAAAAAAAAAATCATAAAATTTCAGTGCTTGGAAAACATGTCAATCATTATTCCTATTCAAATAAAACAAGATGTGTCCCAGACGAGTTATATCTTAATTTATAGGAAATTTTGAAATTCTTTTGATATTTTTCTTAATTTTGATAATTTTTTATAATTTTAGTACCTACGTCTCACTTTCAATATGTAAACAGTTTTCTGCAGAGTATTCTTTGAAAACTGTATTTTGTAACTTGATTTCATATTTACCTCAGCTAATCTGGATCTGATAGCTTGTTCCTTAGCTTTTTGATTACTTATAGCTTCTAATTGTTTCTGGGTATATTTTGGTGGTTTGATTTTTCCTTCCTTTCTTTTCTTTTCTTCTAGTTCTCTTCTTAATTGAAGTTCTTCTAACTGCTCCTTATAACTATAAGCTTTGCTTTCCCTCTTCATGTTAATTTCCTTACTTGAATTATCACTGAAATGGAACAGTATTATCTAAAATTGATAAATTCATCCTTCATGTATGATTATATTGAATGCGAGATCTTATTACCATTGAATTGCTAATCACTAATATCTTTTGGAATTGAATTGTCATTTCAATAAATAATAATTGTAAAGCATACATAACTTATTTCTGAAGGAAGATAAATAGTGTTTATTTTAAAGTTATGAAAGTATACTGCATAATTTAAGTGTAGTTGTAGTAGCTGTTATTTAAAACCAAATAAAAATTAAAAGTTTATTCAACTGATGATTTAATTTCACAGTTGGTGAGTACCTCACTAATAACAATCATTATTTATAGATAATATTACATTATTATGTATTCCAATAAACAAATAAGAACTTAATAATTATATTCTTCTAAATAAATAAAATAGTATTGACAATTTCAAATTTAGAATTGACTAAAGCTAGCTCCAGAACACAATAATTCTAATCATTTTTCAGTTGAGAAGATGCAAGTATTCAATATAATCATGAAAGTATAAGATGATATAAATTAAAATCTGAAAAATAAGGTTATTCCAGAAAAACAAGAATGTAAGTGATGTTTTTAGACAATGGCCCCAAAAGTAATACATCAAACATGCATCATTTCAAATCACTTGTATTCTTTATTTACTCACCCCGGCATTACACTTTTATCATAAAGCTCTCCCTCTGGAGTGAGGAAAGTGAAGTAGTCGTCTTTGCTTATTTGACATATACGGAAGTCTTGTAGCTGACTGATAACAGTGTTAATGAGTGGAGGCAGAATAGTTTCTGGGTTTATTTGTACGATACTTGCAAGTGCGTACTGCTTGGCCTAAAAAGATTCAAATGATGAAGGTAGAATAATCCTTAATAATAGGATTTTTACAGTGTAACTAAGTTCCTTACACATTCTAATTAATAAAAGTTCAAGTCATAACAAAAAATCGAAGTGGCCATATTGGGTGTCAATTAAGCATGATGAGTCACTGAAAGAATCTTATGTACCCTTAGGGCTGGAGAAATAAAAGGCAGTGTCTCAAAATAAGGATACATAGTTCCATATTTTTAAAACCTACAATCAGTATTCCAAAATGATTTGGAAGAACATTATCTTTAGTTATTTACTCCATTTAACTTTATTACAAATATATATTTTTTCCAGAGACTTCCCCTTGCAATTAATTGTTAGTCTCATATCACTTGGCAACAAATTAATGAATGACTTCTTTTGACAAAAAGAAATACCGATTGTTTTGAAGTATTTCCAACCTTCCAAAAAACTCTTAAATTGAATCGAACTTACACAGGAAGTATGATAGTTGTCTATGAGGTCATTCTTGAAATGTGACTGGTATTTCTTCAACAACTCGTTTGGTTTGATACCCAAATGCTTTATAACTTTCATCCATAGACCTGGAGCAGCTGAAGCAACTACAGGATGATGGCAAGGCAACAACGCGTCAAGTGCTAACAGTTCTTTATCTTCAGTCGTTAGTTTGGTAGACGAACACAAGGTGGATATGCACTCCACCAAAGCATGTGGTGATATGTCAGTGGATTCAGTCTGATCTTTGACCTTTTTCTCTAGTGTGCCCTTGAATGAATACTTCTCATCAATTTTATAAGACATAAAATTAAAAGAATTGTTCAACTTGAAATATTTTTCAAAGCATAAAACAAAATCCTGAAATAAAACAATCATAAAATTTTTTCTACACTGAAGTTTCTTTTTTATAACAATAATTTTACAAACATTTCTAAATAATGATATTTTAAGAACAGAAAATGATTTCGTTCTTCAAATTAGTACAATTATTATAATAGAGAGTATAACATTTATATTTCCATTAATCTAACCAGAACATCTTTCAAGTGTAATAATTCCCATGGTACTTACTGTTACCGCTGCTGAATCCAAGAACACCGAAAAATCGTTAAAAAGCGCTCTGGCTAGAGACGAACCATTCGTTTCGTCGTTCACCATATTCTTCAGGATCGGTAAGCAGGTTCTCCTCACTTGAGACGTTCCGGAGGTTACGCAATATATAACGGCTTTGTAGAGTGGCGAGGCTTTTCCACACAGCTTGTCCTGATAGTCAAGCAGCAGCTTTTCACAAAGTTGCATCACAAGAACCAAACCTGAAACGGACAGTCTGTTATTCTGAAATTTTATTTCAAACAACTTCTTTTTCATTATATAAACTAAAATTGTCCATTTTTCTAGATAAATAATTAAATTTAAAACATGATAATCAATTAAGTTATAATTTTCTTATGCAGCAATGGTAACCTAAGAAATAGATTTATTAGTGTTTTAAAGAAACTGTTGATATGCCTTCTTATGGTATATTAAAAAACATTAAACATAATATAATTAATTTAATTTTTGGTTATAATGAAATTATAGGATTTTGACATAATTATTGAGGTTCCATAAATTAATAAGTAAAAAATATACTTCTGAAAACTTTATGGATTATTATAATAACCTAGCTGCTAATAATCTATCATAACTATAATAAAAAGTTATTTGATTTAATGAAAAACATGTTTACAAAAATCAATATAATATAGATTCTAAATAAAATTATTTGAAGTATTTAAGGGCATATGCCAAAAACATACCATAAAAGTTTCATAATTATTTATTATTATTGTACTATAATTATGAATGTATACACACTGGAATATTATTTTTTGAAATGATTTATATTTAGGATATTCTCACAAAAGCAATCTGATCATTATTTATGAATTTTAGGACTTATAGAAACACCACACATACATATTTTATACACAATACCCTTCTCCTGCTATATGAACTAATACAGATGTATGTACATACATACATTGAGAAAGTATTTAACTTACCATCAGGAGTTGCGCTTGACAAAAACTTCTCTGACACAAAAATTTGCTTGTCCATATCCAAAATGGCAGGCCACATGTTGTGAAATCCGTTTTCCTTTTCACTTCTAAAGTCTGCGACGTTGAGCAAAACGCATGCGGCACACAGACCCTCAGTAACAGCTTGAATTTGTGATGGTTGGCTCACAGCCTGTTCCACTGATTTGAGAAGGATTGACGCTAGTTCCTTCATGGGAAAAGTTTTGGTTCGCAGCAAAAGTTTTAGATAAGCTATTCGAACTAACCCGGTGGACGTCTTCGAAGTCATTCCAGTCTGAAAATCGAAAATATAGAGAAATTTCCAATTTTAATCGAGATATGTGATAAATTTCGTTAGAGATGTCTTTAATATAAGCGCATTATGTATATTATATAACTTGTTGCTCTGATGTGGGAAATTTTATTTAGGGAAAGTATAGTGAAATTTTGATAAGGATAATTTTGATACTCGTTCTGAATATTATAGCTAATTTCAGGTATTTCATAAAGTTTAAGAAAAACAATCAATTCACCCAGATTATTTTATGAAAAGAAAAGTAATAAAAAACACATTTGATCAGATATTTCTCATAAAAATTTCAATTTTTAAATTCACTAGTTTTCTGATAAGTTTAATATTATAATAAACATTACCTTTAATGCATCAACCAACTTTTTTGGAACTTCGCTGTCAAATTTTGAGGTCCACAAAGAGAACATCTCTAGACAGTGACACAGGGTTTTTTCAGCTACCTCCTTTTGCAGCACTTTGATGAAATAGTCCATTACTTTTAAAGTCAAAGACTGTAGTTCTTGTTTATCTAATTTAGTATGAATGATGCTGAGTTTTCCTGCACCCTGAATAATAAATAACCATTGAAAAATTATAATAAAATAAAAAAATGTTTAAAGCCAATAATGATTAATGAAATTCAAAAATATCCAAAGTTGGTTTTTGACACACAAATGCCCTGTTGAAACATCCGCAAACCTAATCAACTTAGGAGGATGTTATAGGCCAGGGATCGCCCACCTATGTCACGTGTGCTGTTAATTTTAATAGCACTCACAAAAATATGATTTCAATAGATCAAAAAATGAAAATGTAAGTAAAATAAATAATTCAACAAAAAGAAAATCTCATCAAATCCATCAAAGAAAAATCTATCAAGCTTCATGTGGGTACTCTTAAAAGTAACAAAGTATAATCCAGATATAAAATTCTAAACATCAAAATGTATCAAGAAGACACACATTGAAAAAACAATTGTATATATATATATACATATATATATATATATATATATATATATATATATATATATATATATATATATATATATATATATATATATATATATATATATATATATAGTTGATGGAATCCGTCGTTACTACGTGATAATTTAACATGATTAACAAAACTTAATTTGATTTAATTGCAATCGCAGTGTTATATTTTTCAAAATATTTTGTGATAATAAACGTAGTAAAATCAAATTAAGTTTTGTTAATAATATATATATATATATATATATATATATATATATATATATATATATATATATATATATATATACATATATATACATATATATATTTATATATATATATATATATATATATATCAGATATAATTTTTAAAATCATACAATATTAATTTTAGTGTGGCACGTTATAATTTCATAAAGATCATTCAGAAATTTGTGGCACAGACACAGAAAAAGGTTCGACATCTCTGTTATAGGCTATATAAGTTGAAATTTTTAACTGACAATATAAACACACCTCCAATACGCTAAGTTTATGTTCAACCACTGTCAATTTTCCTTGAGAACCATCGAAAACATCAAAAATTTTTTTCAGTAGATCATCAATTGCTTTTGAATTTGTTATACCCATGGCTAATGCTTGTAGAGAATTAGCGGCGTCTACTCTTGCCTGGTCATTTTTACAATATAAATTAGCTGAAATAATAAATAATCAAACTGCTGTAAATCAACATTAACTCTGACTTCATAATGATGTAGAGTATTAATAGTATGGAATATGATACAATAATTAAGTTTGAATGAAATTAATACTCATTTAACAGGAACAAATAATGTAGTTCTAGACTGAAATACTGCAACTGTTCGCGTTCTATATCTTCAGTGTATGAAACATTACATAACTTATTTAGCTAAATGAGGAAAGTTAACAACACTTCCGGTTGGAAGTTGGTAAGATGTATTTTTATTAAGTATATTTACTGCTGCCAGCTCTTATAATTAGGTATGCTATAAGCGAATACAATATATTTTTTTTTTATCACTAAACTACAGCCGCAAACATTTAAATAAAAATAATGAAAAAAAATAAGTATTATCACAAAGTCATGACAAATCCATCCAATATTTAATTAGGTATGCTATATTTCAACCAATGTATGTCAAACTAGATATCGTATCAATGACATAAGTGATAATTCAAGAAGCTTCAGCAATTTTTAGCATGAAAAAATCTCAAGAATTTCTATATTATTCTGAACAATTTCACTATAGTATTAATTTTCCATTAACATTTACATGAGTTTTCAAGGAGTACTCATTATGCCTCAAGAGAACTGAAAATGTCACTATCAAAATTTTCTCTTGAACTTTCCCTATTTGTAATCAGTACATAAAAAATGAGCTTGTCCAATTGAAAATGTCTTACAAATTAAGCTGTCTCCAAAATCCATCGCAAATGAACTCAAATCCAGTTTAGTACTAGCGTTCTTAATCAGCATTGGCATGCATTCAAGGATAATCTCAGGGTTACGAAGCATAGCTTTTTGAATTGCGGGTAATAAGGACTTCTTGAATCGATTCTCATCCAAATAATTAAATATAGGACTGCAAGCAGCTATCAGTTCTATAGAAGGTTTACTTTTGCAACTAACAAAATTTTTTATATAAGAATCCATAATGGTGTCCTGTAAGGAAACAATTGTATATAATTATTATTGTTCAAGCCACTTCGTAAAATTATTAAATCAGAACATTTTTTAATATCAATTATTATATGTATTTAATGAAATTTATAAATATTGATAGAACCTCCCGTTCGTGAGCATCAAAATCAGAAGACCAATAAGCAGCAAGAATTATAAGAAAACGATCTTGAGGAACAGTCCATGTTGATTTGAATTGTGCTGCATTTTAATATAGTGTTAAAATATTTCCACAATTGAGGACGTTGGTGCAAGATTAAGGGACTTCATTTTCAAAATCTTTCAGAAGCGAAACACATTTAAAATTTAAAAAATGTTTTTATGTGTTTTTTTCACAGCGAGCATTTTGTTTTTGCATGAAAATCCGGTGGTAATTTGAACAAAAAAAACACAAGATCATAAAAAAAATTATTTGGTGTAAGAACGGGATGAGTCACACCTAAATGCAAAAAACATACTGCAATGCAATAAACATACCAATTAGCAAAAAACAAATTATTTTTAAAAAATGGATATTATAATCAGTCAAAATCATTTTCATCTTCTGTATATGAAATATCATTTTCAATATAATCGCTTACGGCAGGACCACAGAAAGTAAAAGAATATGTATCGCACAAAAAGGAATAATCCGTCTGGTCGCTCAGAGAGCAAAAGATTATGACTTTCACCTGTATATATATCCTGAAAGTTCTCTGTTTTATATACAGGGTGTACCAATCTTACAACAAACTTCGGTATATGGGTTATTTTAAGAAATATCAAAAAATGTTATCAACAAAAATATATCCATATTTTGAAAAAATCTCGAACTATACAGAGTGTTGCATAACTCTGTTACAAACTAAACACATGATTTTTCAAACGAGAAACCCTGTATATTATACCAAATTCGGATTGCTCACAAACAAATTCTTATTAAGGAAGACTTTTTTCATATTTTATTCTTGAATATACTTTGTAAGATTAAAAGAAGGCTCAAACAAATTCTTATTAAGGAACCCTTTTTTCATATTTTATTCTTGATATACTTTATGTTAACCTTTACTTGTCTTATACATACTATTGTGGTTTGAGGATCAATACACACACACATTGTCAAAGATTGTGTAAAAAATCATTTCAATAGGTCAAGCCGCTTAGAAGGAGGAGGGCAACAACCAAAATTCTCGAGTCTAGTATTATTAGCTTTCGCTCAACTAATTCTTTGTTTCACTCAGCTCAGTAATAATAATATTTATCTATTTGTCAAAAAATTAATTAAGTCCATATCTGGCTGTAGAAGGTGTAATAATATAGCTTATAATCATAAATACAAATAATCAATATGTAATTATTAATACATTCAGCATATCAGTTTTCTATGTCCATCTTCAGAGCATGTAATAAGATTATCAGGGCTGTAGCCAGCACTGCTTTCTAGAGGGGGCTAAACAAATTCTTGAGGGGGCTCGTTTTTTGCATAGTACTAAAATAAATATACGTGAAAAAAAGACAGGAATATACAGCTTTTTCTGTCTTATTACCTAGAAAAGTATATTGGAAAACGAATATTCATTAAAAAACATTTTGGAAAATTAAAAAAATTTATTCTAATAAAAAATAATAAATGAAATATCTCTCATTGAAAACTCTAAATAAATAAAACAGATAGCTCATAAATAGACAACCAATAGAATATCTGACATAGAGATACAATATAGAAACTGTTAAATGTCAATTGGAAAGAAATGTTTAGTGAATGAGTCCCTAATAACCCTATTATTTTTGGAGGAAAGTTATAGATTTAAAAAATGCAGCCTACCAATTCATGTTTAAAGATTTAGCTCTATTTACATTTACTCTTCTAAACTTACCGTCTACCAATGCATTCGTGGAGAGGATATTTTCATTGATGAATATTGTTAAATGTAAAATTCGAAACAAAATTATACTAAAAACGTTAAATTCAGTTGTGTCTATTAGATCTCACTTTGCAATAAATGAGATTTGCTGTGAAGAATTTGAGCCTAGCAAAGCTATGTATAAAATTTAATTCTGATATTTGTGGTTTTGATTGTAATAGTAATTTAAGTAAAAAGTCCCAAAAATACGTCAACATGTTTTGCAGGTTAAAAGATGCCACAAATAAATAATTTTATGTCAGTTTTACAATTATGTAGATTTGTTTGTAACTTGGCTAGTTTTATGTTTCAAAGCGGGTATAAACATTTTTGGTTTGTAATAATTCTGGTATCTTTTTTAGAGGGGGCTTAAATAATTCCAGAGGGGGCTCAGCCCCCTCTGGCGCCCCCTTGGTTACGGCCCTGAAGATTATTATGTACATATACCTGAAACTTGTTTGCTAAATACATTCATAATTGCAATATATCAAGATCTATAACATAGTAAATTACAATTTTCATTAATTTCTTAAAGGTCAACTATCATTAGTAGATAATTCATCAATTCAATATTTAATCAAATATTCATACAAAAAGCATGAAAAAACTAATTACTTAGGTACTATATAAAAAATGTCCTCTCTATTACATGTATTACTAGAAATACCATCCAATTGTGAACTTTTAGATTTTAAAGAACCCTAAGTAAAAATTGAGTATTAGGGATTACCGTATTATTATCTTCTTCAATGAAATTGTCTATATTCACTGATATTCTAGAAATGTTCTGAAGTTATTGGAGTTTTAGGAAATCAAAATTTCATTCTACATAAACTCAATTTGACGTTATTCCAACATTACTTACTAGATAAGTTTCAATGAGGTTATTATTTTCCATTAAAGTCAGTCTTCTAGCAATAGCAGCTACAAAAACTACAATATGTGGAAGTTGATCCAAATTTTTTAGAGCTTCTAAGTACAATTTTTCACTTTCCGGTACCTTTTCTAATGCTGCATTAATCTAAAAAATAAAATATAATAATGTAAACTTCACAGTTTAAATACTTACCTACATTACTCTTCATGCTTCTGAGCTGTTTTTTTATTCAATCACAGTTTTTATAAGTTTAGTAATTACTTACCAAATTAAAAGCTTTTGTAGATCTTTTAGGATTATTTCCAGCTTCAACTGTGGTGAATAAAACGGATTGAATTTCCACTATCTGAGATATGTGCTCCATAACAGATCCTTGGTTCAATTTCCAACCATTTCCAAATAGAATACATGACCAATGTAAAGCATATAGAGCCGTTTGACAAGTATTTGACCTGAAATAGAATTTTCAGATAAAATCCAAAAAAAATTGGCATTTATCTAAATATAATTTGAATAGTCTTATGAAAAAATACTTACGTGACCACAAGGTTTTTATGAAGTTTTGCAATATCCATTAAAATGATACATAATCCTTTTACGGCATTTTCAGGATGCTTCTCAATTAATGCAACTATCAAATTCCTCACAAGTTGTTGGGATGCACTGTCTCTATACCTTGGCAAAGTTAATTGTATAACTTTACAAATTCCACGCACAATACCATCATTTACACCTAAAATGTAAAATATAAATATTCCCTAAACTTGAATTAATCATGTTTTGTTTACTTGGATTTGAGAGTACATTGATTACGTTTTCTACAACTTCTTTTCTTTCTTTCAAACTGGCGGTTTGGACCCTATAAGGGAGGTCTTTCAGGGCCTTTGAGAGCTAAAAAAAAAAGAAAATATGGAAAAAGTATGTTTCTTGATAATACAAAGTTATGTTATTTCGTTTAATTTACTATTTACCTCGTTATCGTCCATAATTTCATTACAATTTTATTCACCATGCACAGCGAATGCCACAAACATATAGGTTAGAGAACCTTATAAAATGTTGACACTTTCCATCATAGATAGATTACATAGAAAAATGATGATATTGCGTTTGAGTATCTTCATCACGTAATTTGTTACTAGGTATTAATAATTTTTTTAATAATATGCATTTCTTATATCAACATTGTTATGAGAGAAAAATTGAACTTTCACAATTGGTGGATTTCATGAATTTATGAATAAATATTTTGTGCATGCACACCGTCAAGAAGAATTTTTGTGAAAACATTTTAAAGAACAAATAGGTATTGATTAAAGAAAATAAAAATAAAAAGAAATATTTGTTTCTATCAGCGATATTACAATAAAACAAATACCGAAATAGTGACAAATTTTATTGATTTTTGTTCACATCAAAATGATCTAATGTGCTATTGTCATTGCAAAAAAAAATTGCACTTCAATACTTAATTATTTTCTCTATTCTTGCATACCAGTGCATCAGGAAAAAAGACGATGAATCTTCATGGAAAACGTGAATGACAAGTCTGTAACTCCCGAATGGAATGAATTTTGGGAAAAGTTCTGGATCTGGTATAAAATTGTACATATGGTAAAAGCCCTGCAAGTAGAGAATCAATTTTATATTTTTTCGACGTATTATATCCCATAAAATACTCTTGCAGTGTATCGGTGCGGGAGTAATTTTTCTATCCGTTTTAGACCTTCTAGACCACGATTTTCGAAAAACTTTATAATATATATACATATATATATATATATATATATATATATATATATATATATATATATATATATATATATATATATATATATATATATATATATATATATATATAAAATCTTGTGATAATTATTAGCAATAACAGGCTTGTTGAATCTCAAAAAACTCGATTTTATAAAAGTATTAAAAAGTTGACGTTCCGCCACGACATTCGTGGCTTTATCAAAAAAAAAAAGTTTTGATCAGTCAAATGCCATATGAAATTATACCTGGGATTGTTCTTGTTGTAGAACGAAAGTATCAAAAGTAAGGAAAATTTCTGCAATCGCCGCCGTTTTTACGTAAATATTTCATGTTTTTTCGTCGTTTTTGATAATTTGCCTAACTCCACTGATTCTGCAGATAGAGTTAGAGGGTTCAAACTTTTTACGTAGATAGAGTTAATGTTAAGTAAGTGCCTTTTGGTAGTTTCAATCATTTTCCTCAGTCGCGCTACACCGCGCGGGGACTATTCCGTTCAAATCGCATGCCAACCTGCTTCGCAATCAGTACACGATGCACTTCACGAATTTTATTTTACAATA
>JARQZK010005198.1:175000-179731 GCA_030704885.1 Cynegetis impunctata
TAGGCCATCATCGGGCAGATTGAGTTAAGAACTGAATACAGAATTATAGATTTGCGCTTACGGGTGGGAAAGAATTATTGCAGGTACCTAAATAGACAAGAGGAACATATTTCAAGAAGGGCTAATCGAGTGAATTTCCCAAATTTAAATTAATTTTTGAACAAACAGAAATAGTTTTTCAAATCTTACAGCACAAGTTTTCAGATGTAATTTACTCACGAAATCGGCTCAAGTTTCTTTTGGAAAAAATTTCAGAATTTCGTGCAGAAGTTTATTTTAAAAAACTATTTTCTGTATTTCAAACTACTGACAAACGACTCAATTTAGCCCAAAACGAAAGAAATTCAGTTACGCAGATATGGAGCTTCACTATAAGCAAATATTTTATGAAATTTTGGATACTATTAGGGGTCAAATAGAAATAAGGTTCTCTGATTTGAAAGAACTGCATTTCTTCGACTTACTCAATAAAAATTTATTTACTGAATTTTCGGCTAATTTTCCAGATAACTTTTTGGAAAACTTATGTCAAAAATACACTTTTTTTGATAAGGTGGCCATAAAAAGTGAACTGTGTGTTGTTTATAATGACAATGAAATTTTGAGGCAAAATGAAAATCATGTGAGGACCATTAAATACCTTTTTGATAATGATTTGAATCAAGATTCACCCCAAGTTTATAAACTCTTATGTCTAATTGTTTCTATCCCGGTGACATCGGCTTCCGTAGAGCGCTCGTTTTCCACTCTCAAGAGAATTAGAACTTATTTACGAAATTCAATGAGCCAGGATTGTTTGAAAAATATTAGTTAATTAATATTAGTCTATTGAAAAGGAATTGGTAAAACTTTTGGCGAAAGACAAAAAATTTTATGAGGATATTATAGATTATTTTGCTAACGTTAAAGATCGCAGAATCCCGCTAATCTTCAAAAATATATAATAACTTTTTATTTGCTCTCACCAGCTGTTAACAAATTCGTTAAGTAGGTAGGTAGGTACCCATTTTGTGAAAGACAAAAAAATTTGATGAATAGATGAATTGAAAACTAATTAATAGCTTAGGGTGCTTGTTTTACTTTGATTTTCTTTAAATTATAAGGCGGTTGACCTTGAAATCCTAAAAATTTTCGCCTATGGTGTATTTTTTAACACCTCCTTAAACCAAAACCTCACGAGCCGCCACTGATATATATATATATATATATATATATATATATATATATATATATATATATATATATATATATATATATATATATATATATATATATATATATATATATATATATATATATATATATATATATATATATATATATATTTATATGATTGAAGTTTGTCGACGCCAAACCGATACATGCGGTCGTGTCACAAGAGGGATAATCAGTGGAAAAGTGGATAATAATATATATATATATATATATATATATATATATATATATATATATATATATATATATATATATATATATATATATAGATATATATATATAAAGTAAAGCGTACATTATCCGAACTAAGTGGGGGACATGGATGTTCGGAAAATCGTTTTTTTCGGATAATCGAACTACCTATATGTCCATGTAAACATATAACTATATAACATATAAATGAAAACCATATTTATATTAATATCTAATGACAAACGGAGATCAAACAAAAAGATTGCAGACAATCTAGGGAAACATGTATGTACTAGGTCAAATTAACGCTTAAAAAAATCTTCAATCTTCGTCTGCCGAAGCAAGCCTACCCCGGGCGTAGGACTTCGGATAAGCGGTCGTTCGGTTGAGCGACGTTCGGATAATCGACGCTCTACATATATATATATATATATATATATATATATATATATATATATATATATATATATATATATATATATATATATATATATATACACTCACCGACTTTAAATTCGATCCATCCAAAATATAGATCAAATTTAAAGTATGATAACTTTTTTTCTGGTATTCCGATTTAAATGATTTATTTTTTAAATTGTGGATAAATGCATGTGTTTTAATGAACTTTTTTCAATTTTCTGAAAAAGAGTATACGTATTGATATATACAGGAAAATAAAGATGTATGTTTTTTTACTCAGGTTTGTAACACACTGTAGAGGAATTTTGCTATTTTATCTCTACTGAAGAAGCTTTTATGCGGAGTCTGATTTATTCTTAACATTTTCCTCTTTTATTCGTCCCGATATCTTTCACGGTTCAAGAGATATGAATTTTTGTAAAAAACACTACACATTTAATCCAAGGTCTTTAGTGTCAATTTAAAACTTAGAGTGCTATGGCTTTGTGAATTAAGTCATATCTTGACAGTTGTCATGATACATATTCTTCGGTGTTTAAATTTTGGGTGTCGTTATGGTTCTTTCACCTATTGATGCAGCAAGAGCAGTGGCTTTAGTAAATGATGGAAGGTCGCAGTATCATGCTGCTAGAGTTATAGGATGTACAAGATCTAGTGTTCAGAGAGCCGTGGAACGTTTTAATGAAACCGGCAATTTTTCGAGACAAATAGGATCTGGCAGAAAACGATGTACAAATGCCCGAGATGATCGTTTTTTAACTCTAAATGTGTTACGCGATAGAAATACTACTGCTGTTATGGCAAGAAATCGTTTGGAAGAGGTACGACAGATAAACGTAAATGAAATAACTGTTCGAAGACGATTAAAGTAGGCGGGTTTACGGTCTAGACGACCCGCAACTGGCCCAGAGTTAACTAGAAACCATAGGACAGGACGTATTCGATTTGCTCGGGAACATCGGGATTGGGGCTTCGAGGAATGGAGTAACATTTTATTTTCCGACGAGTCAAGGTTTTGCCTAAGATCTTCAGATGGTCGTCAGAGAATATATCGTAGATCAGGTGAGCGCTTCGGAAAAAACCATTTCTCTACAAGGATCAATTTTGGAGGCGGTTCTGTAATGGTATGGGGTGGCATAAATATGGAAGCTCGAACTGAGTTGGTAATGGTTGATGGAGGAACCATGACGGCTGATCGATATATTCGGGATATTTTAGCACCACACGTCATTCCTTTTGCACCTTTTATTGGAAACAACTTCATGCTGATGCAAGATAATGCTCGTCCTCACATTGCAAGAGTTGTTACTCAATACTTAAACGACGTAGAAGTACTCAAAATGGACTGGCCACCACGTAGCCCAGACCTTAATCCCATAGAGCATATCTGGGACATGATTAGTAGAAAGATTCGAAGCAGAGTTCCGGCTCCGAGTAACCTAGAACAATTAAAAGAAGCACTAACTGAGGAATGGGATCAAATCGATCAAAATCAGATTCGACACCTCATTCAAGGAATGTCAAGGCGTTATTCGAGCTCGTGGGGGTAATACCCGCTATTGATGTTTTTATTCCTTAATATTGTTTGTTCTTTACCTTATGCTGTATATTTCTAAACATTAATAAAATGTTAACAAAATGTGTAGTGTTTTTTACAAAAATTCATATCTCTCGAACTGTGTGAGATATCGGGACGAGTGAAAAAGGAAAATATTAAGAATAAATCATACTCCGCAAAAAAGCTTCTTCAGTAGAAATAAAATTGCAAATTTCCTCTACAGGGTGTTACAAACCTAAGTAAAAAAACATACATCTTTATTTTCCTGTATATATCAATAAGTAAACTTTTTTTTGGAAAATTGAAAAAAGTCAATCAAAACTGATACATTTATCAACAATAAAAAAAATAAATCATTCAAATCGGAATATCAGAAGAAAAGTTATCATACTTTAAATTTGATCTATATTTTGAATGGATCGAATTTAAAGTCGGTGAGTGTATATATACATATATATATATATATATATATATATATATATATATATATATATATATATATATATATATATATATATATATATATATATATATATATATATATATATATATATATATGCAGTGGCGCACCCAGGGGGGAGCCATGGGGCTGCAGCCCCCCCTGAGATTTATTGTAGTAACAAAAGAATTGAGATTACTAAGATAATAATTGTAAAATGAGCTCATCTACTACTACAAAATGAGCCCACTGGTCACTATCGGTCAACCATAAGATCTATTATGATTTACCGGATACGGGATGTGCGTTTTCTATTTAAATTTAAGGAGGTAAATTTTGATTCAGCCCCCCCCCCGAAACTTAATCCTGGGTGCGCCCTTGTATATATGTATATATATATATATATATATATATATATATATATATATATATATATATATATATAAATATATAAATATATATTTTTTTATATATATATATATATATATATATATATTTATATATCTATATATATATATATATATATATATATATCTGTATATATATAATATATATATATATATATATATATATATATATTATATATATATATATATATATATATATATATATATATATATATATATATATATATATATATATATATATATATATATATATATATATATATATATATATATATGTAAAGAAAATCGCGACACATATGCCGGAGATTCTTTAATTAGATTTCAAATTCTACCGCGTTATCGACGGGTCGCCTGATTACCAGTACCCGAAGAGACGGAACTGAATCAACAAATAAAGAGAGAGAGAGGATAGAACGAGAGAGGACTTTTTGCCACGTGCAAGTGAAGAAATAATTAAATTTAATTGATTGTTATTAACTGATGTATACAACACACCC